>PVHP010006483.1:0-60343 GCA_004024765.1 Zapus hudsonius | reverse complement strand
AAGCACATAGAGCCTGAGCTCTTCCTCCTCATCCTTTTGTTATCTCTCCTCTCAAGTAACAGCTACCAAGGTATTACTTCTTCATGGGGAGCACAATCCAGTATTACATACTGAGAGGAAAATATACTCTTGTTTTCTTTCCAATACCCCCCCAATGGACAGCCTCAGGTAGTAGCTTGAATTTAAAAAAAAAAAAAAAAAAGCAAGCTCTAGATAACTTTGCCAAGGTTCCTAAGATTTACAGCCCTGAAATTTGTGTTTCCAGGTAGAAATCAATGAAGAGTTCTGTTTATCTCATCCATCGCTTCTTGCACATGAATTTACCTCAAGAGTTTTCCAGGAATTACTTGTGTGATCTGGTACAGGATTTGGTATTTATTGGATCCCTGTTCATAACACCATCTTAATACCATAAAAAGTCTCCTTATTTCCTAAAAGCTGTAGGTAGGGCTAAGCTACAACCCTCAGATATCGATCCTTATATTCTTGAAATAAAATTCATTTATTCAGGAATTGATTTCACACCTAAATGGGTGAAGAAATTTTTTTGGAGGATTCATTTCTGGAATGAGAGCATCATATTTGTGTTACACTCTCTCTCTGAAGAGAGTGCATACATCCTCAAAATGCTAATGTGACACTGGAACATTTGAATGTGTTTGTAGAAATAGCTTTGACTTGACACAGAAACTTGTTTCTTAAATCCAGAGAATTCACATTCATATTTAGAACATCACAAAGGGAAGGATAGGCAGATGGAAAATGCTAGCGAGTACTTTACAGAGAGCAGAGGGCATGTTGGAGAAATGTGAAGGATCTCAAAAAAAATAAATAAATATAAGCCAAACGTCTATCACTCTAGATTAAACCTCAGACTCTGGGCAATTATTAAGCCTCCAAATTTCCCCAAGGCTCCTTGACTCTGTGGGGTTTCTCACTCTGTTTTCTGTCCCAAAGGGAAGGATGAATTGTTAAATTCAATATGAGTTATAGTTTTATATGAAAGTAAGAATCTTTCTCATTGACAGCTAACTCAGATAAGAAAATCTTTTGATTCTGGCTGGAAGCCACCACTTATTTAATGAGAATAAAATTCAAACAGTAGCAAGAGGAAATATTATGCTAAAGAAGTTCATCTTTCAGAATAAATGTATATACTATTTTTCAGGTCTACTATTTTCTATTCTGCAAAACAAAGAAATGAAAGTATGTTTTTCTACTCTCACATCCCACTCAACACAGCACTTCTAACACGAAATGAGGGAGAATTTCTACACAAGTCTTAACCAAACACCCACCTCTGAGTATCTTCTGACTGGGATCCATTCTGCTCTGTCTACCTGAAGATAATGTCAGATCCCACAGACTGAGGAAGGGCCCCACAGGACTGGTCCCAGCTTCAGGTATCAATCATTAGTAGGAGGTTATCACACACAACCCTCCCTGGGCTAAATAGACTTAAGGTTCTCACCTCCTTACTAGGTAGTAGAATAACCACAAGTTTGGTAAGGTGAGGCCAAGGGAGACAAGCCATCAGAAAATAAAACAGCTGGTCAACATGAGGTTACTTCATCCTACTATTTCTAAGTTCTAAAGCAAAGGGGACTTCTTTAGTATGCTGACTTGAGTAGAATAAATTCTCCATTTTTAGGAAAAAACAAACCTGCTTTAAATCCTTGAAGTGCCAATTTGATTATGTGACATTTATCATAGGTGATTGATTCCATTATGTTCTAATGTATGGAAGACTCATATGGAAAGTCAGTCAGGAATGGGAGGCTTTCCATAATTTTGTTTCACTAAACCACTGGGACTGCAAGCCAAGCACACCTTGTGCTCACACATCCCATGGCACAGAAGATCTCAGCATTTCCTACCTAAGAAACTTGTGGATCTCTCCAACCACTGCTGTGTTTTTACATATGCCATGGGATTGAAAGTATATCAAGGACTTTTTTCCTCTTTCCATTGGTTGATAGAAAGCTAAGATATCGATTTCTAACCCAGCTTTATAAGTTCTGTGAAACACAACCCTCACAAAATGGGGCACTGATCTCAACAGAGAATTCACAGAGGAAGAAACACAAATGGTCTTTACTCAAGAAAGTGCTCATCACCTTTAATCATCAGGAAAATGCAAATCAAAACTACAATGAGATTCCACCTTACTCCAATCAGAATGGCAATCATAAAGAAATCAACAGTAATAGTTGCTGGCACTTGTGCAGGAAAAAGGTACCCTCATTCACTGCTCATGGGAATGCAAACTCATTCAACCACTATGGAAAGCAGTGTGGAGACTCCTGAACAGAATGGCCATAGAGCTACCAATGGATGCAGCTATCCCCCTACTAGGTATATACCCTTGAAATGTCACACCTCTGCACAGAGACATTAGTGCAGCTATGTTTATTGTAGCTCAATTCATAATAGCCAGGATTTGGAATCAACCCAAATGCCTATCCCTGAACGAATGGGTATCAAAGTTGTGGGACATTTACACAATGGAATTCTACTCAGCAGAAAAGAAAAATGACATAATGAAATTTAGAGAAAAGTGGACTGACTTAGAGTAGATCTTACTTAGCGAACTCACAAAAGAACAGAGAGTCAAACACCACATATTCTCCCTCATATGCGGTTCCTAACCAGGATAAGCTTAAACTCTAAGCAAACCTGTCAGGGGAAGTGAGAGACTGAAAGACAAGGAAAGAATGGGTGGAGAGGAAAGGGAGACTTGTGCAATAATCTAAACCAATAATGAATCGAAATCATAAAATCCTTACTTTCATACAATAAGCTCTTGAGCAAGAAGTGGGCATTATCTGGTAGAGGGGCCATGAATAGAAGGGAGGGAAGCCTAACCCCATGAAAATTAATCAGACCTGCAACTTCCTGTCCCAGGCATTGGCTCCTTCCCTCACTGAGCTCTTGACCAAAAAGACCCATGAGGTCCCCAAAACAAGACAGGATTCTGTCAAAGCTCTTGAATACCCACCCCAGGCCTGAGGTTGCTGAAGAAACCACAGAAAGACATCAAACAACATGGAGAGACCCTGCAAGATCCAGAATGGTAACTATTTCCCAGATGGTAGCAAGTGCAGTGCTGGAAGGCGCTACATAAACTACCAGGGGAAACTGGTCAATGATATTTGGAGAAAGCAGAGACCACTGACATAAAATGCAGACTATTGCCAGGAGAAGGCTGAACACACTGCCTTCTGGGAGAGATCAAGGAGTCAAGAAGTGATCGCATGTGCAATAGAGGTGCCAAAACTTGGGGGAGGGGATTCAACAGTGTTTAAATTGACCAAGAAATCTACTCAGTGACAAGGAACCCTTAACTGGAATTGGGACTCAAAGCAAAATCCTATGGGAGCCAAAAACTGGGGCTCCAAAGAGAAATCCCCATTACCAAAGAAATACCAAGAGGTTAATCTCAATAGAATCTTGCCAAAATAGAAATGTGCATCTCATTTAACCTATAGTGATCTCACTCTCCAATGACAGTTCTGTTTGTATTTTTCAAAAGGCAATGAGAGAGCTGTGGTCATTGCAACTCCACCAACCAACCACAGGTGGATGGCTGACATCCCAGCAAGAGATGAGCCACCCCTGGCCTATTGTGTGGGCCCCAATTAAAACCCTTGAGAGAGTGGCGGGATAAGCAAGAGACCTATAACCACAGCCCATCAGTCAACCCAGGATAAGTCAGCAAGACAGACACCAACGGTTTTCAACACAACCTAAAGTAGAAGCACAGAGACCCATAAGATGCCAACAATCTGGCAAAAAAAAAAAAAAAAACAGATTTAAAACTCACCCACCATGACTCAGGGAACTGAGCAGAAGAGGGTGCAGAAAGAATGTAAGAGTCATAGTGGGGGAGAATATCCAGTGATATTCTCCCCCACTATGTAACAACAACAAAAGGGGGAAACCTGGCCTTCTGTGCTATTGATAACCCCCTACCCCATATATTGATCCAGTATGCCCACAGAGGAGGATACCCAGTGGATTGGGGACAGGGAGGAGGGAAATGGGATTCCAACACAATGTTTGCTCATACAATGTATCTAATTTTGGATAATAAAGATTTAAAAAAATAAATAATAAAAGAAGTAAACATGAGGCCCCCCAAAAAACTTATAAAGTCTAATATAATTATATCATTAGACATAAGGCGATTGCTTTGTAATTTTTCAAAAGATAGTAATTCCCACGATTGGAATTCTAAGACAAATGAAAGGCAGTTGAGTGCTATACTGGCCTTGAAACTGTGAGAAAGGACTAACACATTGACTCTATTAGAGTTATTTTTTCTTCATATGAGAAAGCAAAAATCAGAACTACAGAGTAATTATGTAAATCTCCCATGATCATAAATGCTAATTTAATGCTCCCTGGTTCAGATTCTAAATCACCCAATTAAATGGGAATTTACTTATTCTCTTTAAAAAGCATTTGCAGGGATTCTATTTATTCCTGACCTTTAGACATAAAATCTAGCTTCCTTCCTTAAAAGAAAACTGTTCCCATATTGAATGATCCTAAAAAGCAAGCAAGCAAACTATTATATAGAATGTTATCCTATATAGACAGAAATATTCATAAAGTAATTAAACATACATTGTACAAACACAATAGGATTATATGTTAAGCCTTCTCTCCTAGAGGAGAGTCATTAAAGATATATAATGTTCATGTCTTATAACATCATCATTTTTCAAAGCCGGTAGGCAATTCATTTTTGGTCTTTGCCTCCAGAGAAAATTTGGAAGCAAAATATGACAAGTGTTGTTACCTCAACCCTTCGTCTCTATATCAGCTATGTGACTTCTATTTTGTCCCACCAGTCATCAATCTTAATTAAAATGGCTCTGAATGAATGAATGAATTGGTTCATTAGAAAAACTAGATGGCTCTCTAATATGTCAGGTTTTTACACCCTTGGACATGGGGCTCTCAGTTCTGAAACATGATTTGACTGGATATCACATCTGCTTCCTTTCAGGGCAGTATTCTTAGGAGAGGGGTGGCCACCCTTTTGAAGAAGAAATGAGCTCTTCAACATGATGGTCAGGCTCCCTGCTTCAGAGTCCCAGTGAATACACTGTCCACAGTATATGCATAACACTAATGCAAAATGTTTGCAAAGATACCAGACACATTTCAATATTGACTCAAGAACCTAATATCACCTTAGATTATTACAGGACATTAAAAAGCCAAGTTTTCAGAGGACTGTTAGTAAAAAAAATTATTCAACATAAACTAAATGAATTCAAATGGTAGAAATTTGTTTTTAGTTCCACTTTTCACTAAGCCAACAATCCAAATCTCATTTAGAGGATTTAATTCCTCTCTAGTGAGTTACTCGTGATAGAGGATAACTTAACCTGGAATCTTGATCCATCAACTTCAGCCTTTACCCAGAGAAGAGAGAAGATAAGGAAAAGTGAAAATTAATGAGACAGTCACATACAAAACCAAGATAACTTACATTGTTGGATACCAGGGTGGAACAGTTTATACACTGAGTAGAGCCTATCTTTGTTTTTATTTGCTTGCAAGGAGAGAAAGAGTGAGGAAAAAAGAAGAAGGAGAGAGAGAGAATGGATGCACTAAATCCAGGTTGCATTCACTACTTTGTGCATCTGGCTTTATGTGGGAACTGGCGAGTTCAACCTGGACCAGTGGGCTTTGTAAGCAAGTGCTACTAACTATTGAGCAATCCAGCCTAATCTCTCCAGCCTAAGCCTATCTAATTTTAAAGCACAGAATAGAATAAGGACCTTATGCAAGATGAATTTAAGAACCACTCTCTTTGCTCATTTTTCAATAGCTACTGTCACAGTAATAGCAAGGGAAAGAATTGTAAGAGGGTACCAGATGGAATTAAAATGATGGGTCTTGGGAAATCTTCATAAGATTTTCTGAGTCATCCTTTTCTGAGGCCCTACCAGATCCTCAACACACTGTGGACACCATGTGGTTAATACAATTCATCAAGTCCCTACAAGTCACAGCGGCATCTGTCCTCCTATGAGAAAGACTGGTTTATACAGGGCAATGACTGCTAGGTCCCATGAGTCCTGGTCATCCAAAGGCATGCTATTGTCAAGGCCATGTTGGAAGCACAGAGCTGTGCACATTGTAGGCGGAAGTGCAGCTTATGCCTCATTCCTGCAATATGCTCAATAAATAGACAGGTATCTTTTAAAATATGAGCCCAGATTTTTAACGGAGTTCATTAAACCTAATTGGGAAAAATATATATGCATGCATATTATGTATATTTATATAGATATATGCATGTATATGTATGTGTAAATATATTAGATACACATTCCTGGGAAAACTGAGGACTTAGAGTTTTTGAACTTTGTGGTATTGGTTTAATTTTTGTAAGACCATTTAACATGGGTTCTACATTTTAAAACCAAAATTTAGAGATACTAAATAGGCCAGCTCAACCTTTTCAAAATATCATTCAAAGAGAAAAATAAGGACAAAAATACAATATGGGGTTTTGTCTAAAAATTGAAATATTAAAAACTGTGTATGATTCAGAAATCCTACTTCAAAATATTCAAACAGATTGAGTCAGTATTTCAAAAGTGCTATTTATAAGTCTATGTTAACTGTGAAAATATAATAGCCATTAGATAATCTAGAATGAATCTAAATGTCCATGGATGAATGGATAATAAAATGTGCTACACACATGCAAAGGAATATTGTTAACCATTACAAAGAAGAAAACCCTTCAATAGGTACAACAGTGATGAACCTGGAGAATAAGTATGAACAAAAACTAATATTTGTCTTACTGATTCTACTTACAGGAATGTAAAATGCCCAAGCTCATATAAATGGACAGCAGATTGTTTGCCATTACTGTGAGCTAAGAAAGATGAAGACATTCTAGAAATCTCTAGTAGTCAGCCTTCCTGTTGCTGCACAAAAAACCTGACCAAAGCAGCTTGTGGAGGAAAGGATTTAGAGACTCCAGCAAAAGTTCCATGATGGCAGGGAAAATGAGGCAAGAGTAGAAGCTGAACATCACCTCCACCACAGCACTGCAAACAGCAGCAGGAAGGTGTGCCAAACACTGGCAAGGGGAAGCTGGCTAGAACCCCCGTAAATCCACCCCTAACAACACACCCCCGACAAGGTTCCAATACCCAAACTGCCATCAGACCAGAACTGATAGCTGACTGACTACCTGGCAGGAGATGAACCACCCCTCACACATCATCTAGGGCCCAGGTGAAACCACAGAGGAAATGGAGTATGATGGTTAAGTTTATTGTCAACTTGACCACTGTGTAATAACCCACAGTAATCTTGGGTGGGTCTCTGAGTTTGCCTGCAGAAAGGATTGACAAAATCCTTTTGGGATTTTGGAGAAAAGAGGAGGTCCCTTCTCCAGAGTGAGCCCTTCTCCCTAGTGGGTGGGCCTTCAGAAGGGGACTGGATATAAGGGAGCTTGAGGGGAAGGGAACCTCTCTTCCTTCCTCCCCTGGCTGCTGCTCTGTCTCTCTGCTTGGATCTGTGAAAGAGGGGCCAACTCCTTTTGCCATTCTGAAACTTCCCTTGGATCTGTTATTTCAATAAATACTTTCCTCCCCAAATCGTGCCTGGTTTGGAGATTCATCCTAGCAGCATATGGCTAAGACATAGAGCAAGAGTGCTGCTTCCACAGCAAGACTGACAACCTGCACCAGGGTGATGGAGACAGACAATACTCTAAATGTTCCAAAGCAGAAATCCAGAGGCTGCTAAGAGCTCAACACTAACCTTAAAATTCACCCACCATGGTTTAGGGAGAGGGACAGAAAATTTGTAAGAGCCATGGGGGGGGATACCTGAGGCATTGACCCCTCATAACTGCTGCTAGAACAACACATAGCCCTTACTCAGCCCGTGGAGCATTCCAGCAATCCCCCTGAGGAGGACCCTCAGTGGAATGGAAGCAGGGAGGAGGGATATGGTAGTACTAACACATGAATTGTACATAAAAAATTTCTACTTATAAAAAAAATTAAAATTTAAAAACAAAACAGATTGTGAGATTTGTAATCCTAAATCCAGGGCAGGGCAAACTAAGATGGTTGAGACCTGATACCATATCCTTTTGCTTTACAAGTTCCTCAAATTACAATTTTTGAGCTTTTGAAAGATTTTCCCTTAGTCTGTAGCATATAAAATGTTTGTTGAATTTTTTTATTTTTTTCCTTTTTTTCCAAGGTAGGGTCTCTTTCCAGCCCATGCTGGCCTGGGATTCACTCTGTAGCCCCAGGCTAGCCTAAATTTATGGTGATCCTCCCATCTCAGCCTTCCCAGTGCTGGGATTAAAGGTGTGCACCACCATGTCAGGCCTTTGCTAATTTTTAATTAATTTTAAGAAAAATTAAATTATTTTCTATGTTCAAATGGCTTGTAATATCTCTTTAAGTCTGCAAACATGCATCTTATGTATGTTTCCTTGCTGTTAAAAGTAGCTTTTTTGATAAAAGTTGGCAAAATTTATAAATAACCTAACGACTCATTAGCTAGAGAAATTATGAGCACTCTGTAAATAAATCTAATCACACCATGGACTATTACAAAGAGGTAAAAGCTAATATATTACAAATACATACAAATAACTGAATCTGAAAGGTATAATTTATAATTGGCACATTAAAAGGAATATATAAAATATGCATTGAATATATTTCACCTATGGTAAAAAGAGAGAGAAGATGAAACGGAGTATGACCCCAGACTGAAAATCAAACAGACACTGACAGGTCTGGAGAGTAAAAAGTAAACCTGATTCCGATGACAGGCCAGGGCTGGCTCTACTCAGGAGAGAGTCAGCAGCCAGTCCTGGTAGCTCAGGGCTTGTAAAGAAAAAACCACGTCCTTTACTGCGTAGAAAGAGCAAGCTTGTGTACAGAAGCAGAAAAAAGCAGTTAGTCCTTTACCAGTCAGCACCCTACCTATTTTGAAAATATTTTTTAGTTCTCAGAAATAATTATCTCTGGGGCAAAACCCAGTTTTTGAAACTTACAGTACATTTAACATAACCACACAGTCATGACCTGGTCATGGTCTGGTACAAACAAATGTTTTTCGTTACTTGGGGGACAATGGTTGGTTTAACTATTTTCAAACCTCCCATGCTCATCAGAAGATGGGGAGAGGTCATGCACACACTGCTCTTATGCTCAGCCTCTGTCACTGAGCACTCGCTCTATGTCACACTGGGATGGCTCTTCCCATCCATTATCTCACTGCAGTTTATTTCTTATCATCTTTCTTTTCTTTATAGGTGAAGATACCAACATACAGAGGTAGCTTTACTCAGGACCATACATCCAGCTACTGTGACAGCTAGATTTTTGTCACAGTGTTACATGGATCTAAAGTCTGTTCAACACAGTATATTGCTAGTCAATTTAATAACATGAATCTTCTGTTAATTCAGATGTCTTATGTGGTGGACTCTGGGATATTCACCCATGTTTCCTGCATCCTGATGTTCACACTCAGGTTGTGCCCTCCTTTTGAAGGTAGGTGGGACTTGTTCTGTTCTAACAACTGGGATATGGTGATGATTATAGATGTTGTAATGTAATTAGATTACAGTACATTGAATTAATTCTTGCTAGCAAAACTTTGTGAGTTTGTTTTTTCCATATGGAACTTTTAACGTTCAGGGCTCTGGGTCTTACAGGCAAGGGAAAATAATTCTGCCTACAATCTAACCAAATGGCAGCTCCTTTATATCCTGGGACCCTCTAAGCAGAGGATCCACCCAAGTTGTGCCTGGGCTTCTACCCTAAGAAATATGTGCAATGAACCTTTTTTATACATTACTGTTTTTGGTATTTGTTTGCTTGGATTTTTATTTCATTGACATTTTTATACATGTATATAATGTATCTTGATCATAATTCCTTCCCATTACCTATTCTTGACCTCCTTCCTGTACTGGTTCGAAACAGATGCCCCCCTCCCCACATAAACTCATGTGCTCTAAATGCTTTGTTCCCAGCTGGTGGCAATTTAAAGGTGTAGCCTTGCTGGAGGAGGTGTGTTCCTAGGGGCAGGCACAGGGTATTAATGCCAACACCCCTCCCCCACCACAGCTTGGCTCACTCTCCTGTTATTTTTTCCAACTGCTGTGGCGAGGTGATGTCCAGCTTCTGCTTGTGCCACACTGTCCCCCGCTCTCATGATGCTTCCTCTTGAGCCTGTAAGCCAAAATAAAACCTTTGCTCCCATCAGCTGCTTTGGGTCAGGTGGTCTGTCCCAGCAACACAAAGGTAACTCCAATACCTCGCACCCCCTTTCGGCTGATTCCTTTCTTCCCAAATAGCTCCTCTTCTACTTTGACTCCATTTGTATTGGATATCTGTGACTTGCTGAGTTTAATTACAGTTGCCTGCAAGAGCATGGGTGGGAGATTAATTAGCAGAACACCTCCAGTTTACCAGTAGCTATACTACTAAAGAAACCATCTCCCACTTCTCCAGCAATCACTAAATGCCAATAACTCCTCAGGGAGGGAGGGGGTCCTTGAGCTCCCCTCTATCATCCATAAGAGAATGTTAACAGGCCCAATAATATGCATGTCTTGTACAGGCAATGACAGTTGCTATGAGGTTATGAATGCAATGATCATGACATTTCTTGAAGGTTCTGTTCCACAGAGCTTCTCCTCATCCTCTTGCTCATACATTCTGTCTGCCTCCCTCCCCTTCCACAATGTCCCCTGAGCTTTGGAGCAGGTGATATACATGTTTCATTTAGTGCTCAGCACTCCAGGGTCACTTACTCTCTGAACTATGAGGAGTTTTAAGTCTCCTCAGTACTCATCACTAATTGTAAGAAGCTTCTCTAGCTACAGCGGGAAGCAACATTAAGCTATAGACAGAAGCAAAGATATTTAGAGGGCAATTAATGGGCACAGCTTATCCCTTCAGCCAAACAACAGGCTTCCTACAGCCTAAGACCTCCCCAACCATAGGCTTTAGACAAGGCTTTCTTTACCAGGTATGAATTCCTTTCCATGGTGTGGACCTCAAATCTAATCAGAGAGCAGTTAGGTACTCCCATACCAGTTATGCCATGACTGTACCAGTGGGCACATCTTGCCTAGCTGGTAGGTTGTGTGACTTCTAGGGCCCACTAAATAAGGTTGTTGAGGAATTTTCTCCCCCTGCAGCCTTCACAGCACCTTCCAGCACCATAACAGGTATTCTGAAGAGAGGACACTTCCAGGTGATTCTCAGCTTGATCTCTCTGTGTCCTGTAACCAAAGCAAGTGATGTCTTCAGTAATCGGTCTTACTATCTAGTTATGACAGGCAACCAAGAGCCTTGGCAATAGCCTGCATCACTGGGGTCAAAAACTAGAATTACCCTGTTGAATGGTGTATGTGGGTGTGTGTGGGGTGTGTGTGTGTGTGTGTGTGTGTGTGTGTGTGTGTGTGTGTGTGTGTGTGTTTCCTTGAGGAGAAGCTCTGGGACTCACTGTTAACATATATTCTATTGTTTGCTGAAAGCCTCATTTAGTGTGTTAGTGCTCTTTGATGATATAATCACATTAATCATATCATTAAAAATAATAATTTTAGGAAGTATCTGAGAGTAAAGGAAAAACCACTAAGAAATCATAAGGCCTTCTTTCCACCTAGTCCCCATCTTGAAACTCAGTCAGTGGTCCTTTCAAAACCCAAAGTGTTATTGAAAGGGAAATGTCATAGCCACACTGTAGAAGAGAGGAAGCCACTAATCCTTATTAGACCACACAGCTGTATTAAATCTGCCTCTATTCAGAAGCCAAGACCTATGCATCATACATGAATAGCTTCTAAAGGTTAATTAAAAGCAGTGAGTGATAAAAATTTATAAGCTTCTGCTTATAATTTTTTAATGGCGCCATTTTCAACCTTTTGATGGTGATCCCTTAGTGTGCCACCAAAATCCCAGCTGCTCACTGTGCTCATGGCTTTAAAGAGGAACTGAGCAGACCATAGAGTTTCTCAAGGATTTTTGTCAGTAATTGTTCAGTTTTTAATGATAGATTTTCCTCATGGAGACTCACAATCTGAATTCACAATAAACATCTAAAGGTTTACAATAAGAAAAGTAATCAGTGATTTTAAACCAGAATTAACCTTTATTTACTTTTCCTCAGTAGCTTTTTCTATTGTTACAGCATTTTCTCGTCTAAATAATTCCTTCTTAAGGAAGCATGTGAAAGAATGATTCTATCAATTTGAAACCCAATGAATCCATATTTATACTTTTTAGAAAGCTATATTTACAAAAGTTGATGTAGGAAGCATCAACTAACTAGAATAATACAATGATACTAGGTAATGAAAGTATGTCACATTAAATAAAACTAAATGCTTACTTTGAATAATTTAATATTATTATATGACTAAATATTGAAGTGTGACCAAAACTGATTTGGCATTGTATGTGCACATATTAATATTGTTAAATAGTTAATTTTCCCTCTACTTTCAATAAGAAAGAATGTTATCAATGCTACAATAAAGCAATAAGCATGCAGCCAAATATTCTGTAATTTTGGATATTTTACTTGAATATCCATAATTTATATCCCTCTGAATTTTCCAATATGGAGATATCAACCAACTTCATTTTCACTATGATCACAAGCACTAATAAGCAGGGTGTGTTTTCATACACCAATTCAGCTACAGTTATCTATGTGGTTTTATAAACATCACTTATTTTTCTTCCAGAAACCCCCTTCTTCTGCATGTCTTAATGGTTCTCTCTCTCCTTTTATGCAGATATTTGTTCAAATGTCTCCTTACCATAGGCATCATTTCTGCCACTTTAAAAAAAACATGCTACCAATCTCACTTCTAAAAGTTTCATTCTTTGACCCTGTGTATTTCTAACTGTACTTATCAATATTAGCCATAACATTTGTGTACTTATTTGCTTATTGACTATTTACTCAACTATAAGATGTCCCTCTCCGAAAAACAGAGATATATTTTCTCTTTACTGTGGCTCCCTGCATCAAGAAAAGTGGATAATCACAACAAATAGAAAATAAATAGTACTTTTATTAATGAAACAGTGTTTTTTCTTTCTTCAGAAGAGAACTGGAGTTATTAAAGGCAAGATTAACATATGAGGATCACTAAAACTTGCATATGAAAACACCGCTAAAGTTTACATCCACAACCATTCCACCATAGCTGGACCAGCACTCCACAAAACCGAGCATTCAGTTTTGATAGAATTCCTAGCAAACTGGAAATAGAGTAGGCCATTTTCATGATAATTGCATCTCCAAAATAAATAAATAAATGGATTCTACTGCTCAAATTGCAATGAACAATAAAATAGTTGCCATACCCTAAGGCTCCAGGAAGGCAAGGATATTTTACTGCTAGTGCTAACCTGCAACATGGCAAAAGGTTTCTGTTCAGTGCAAGGTCAGAAGATTGAATTTAAAATGTCTGCATTGGTAAAAGAAGTGAAGCATTCTATTCATAAAATACGAAATTTTCTGGATGGAGCAATACACTCAAATACACTAAGCAATACACTCAAATGCTGCTGGAGCTAAAATGTGAATTTAATAGAATGGTAGAAGGAAACCAAATGCACAAAAGTAACTGTGTTTCTATAAACTAAGAGTGGATAATTCTTAAAATTTTAAATATTACCAGATACATTAGTAGCAAGTTTCAATCTTAGGAAAAAAGTAAATAAAGAAATTGTGAAACTTAATAGAATAAAATTGCCAAAATTAAAGAAGCCCTATAGAACTAGAGAATTACAATGCTCATGAATGCAAAACTCAGTCTTATTATGATGTCAGTTCTCTAGAAATTGATTCTTAGATTCAAAGTTCTCTGAAAATTACAACTTTGAATGTAAAAATGATAATATGATTTAAAATTTTCATACAAATGCAAAGAACCCAGTCAAGACCATTTTAAAATGAGAAACTGTAGGAAGCCGTACAGCATGCAATGTTCAAGACTTATTATAGACACATTAATCAGAAGCATATGACATTGGCATAAATGTAACTAATAGATCAGTAAGAAAAATAAATTCAGAAATACACCCTCTAACCTATAATTAAAATATTTTCAACAAAGATAGCAGAAAATTCAATCACACACACACACACACACACACACACACACACACACACACACACACACAAAGAGAGAGGAGCAAAAGAGAACGATCACCATTCAACAAATATAACTGAAATAATTTGCTGTTATCATATTTGCAGGCAAAATGAAGAATCTTAACCCATATGTTGTATCCTTACAAGAGTTAATTCAAAATGGAATACAGAGTAAATATAAATCTTATAAGATAAAATTCTTGTGAATCACATTTAATCAAACATATATGTATATGTATATATGCATACATACATATATATGAATCTAAAATTACAATCCAAAAAAATTGAAACACTAGACTTCATCATTAACATTTTCTATTCTTTAAAAGAAGTTGTTAAGAAAATAAACAAGGGCTGGGGAGATGGCTCATAGGTTAAAGGTGCATGCTTGCAAATCCTGATCGCACAGGTTCAATTCCCCAGTATCCATTTAAAGCCAGATGCACAAAGTGATAAATTTCCCTCTCTTTCTTCCTCTTGCTCTTCTTCTTCTTCTCCTTCTCCTACTCCTTCTTCTTCTTCTTTCTTTCTTTTTTCTTTTTCTTCTTCTTCCTTCTTCTCCTTCTTCTCCTTCTTCTTCTCCTTCTCATTCTTCTTCATTCTAATTCTAATTCTTCTTCTTATAATTCTTCTTCTAATTCTTCCTCTCTCATAAATAAAAATATTTTTAAAAAGAAATTAAACAAAATCTAAAGTCTAGAAGAAATGCTTGTAGGTTACAAACCTGGAAAATGATTATTAAAATATTTATGATTTCTTAAAACAGCAAAAAATAGACATCTTAATAAAGAATTACTAAAAGAATTGAGCAAATAGTTCACAAATATAAATATGTGCACAGAAGAATAAGCACATGAAAGTATTCTCAATATTATTAATACTTAGCAAAATGAAAACCAAAGCCATATTTACTCAAATATTTTTATCAAAATTCCTTAAATTAAAATGATTGCTCAAAATATAGGCAGAGATGTAGAGCAACTGAAACATCCATATGCTCTTTTCTTATTAGAAATGACACGTGGTACAACTACTTCAGTGAGTTTAGCAATTTCCTATAAAGTATATACCTCATATAACACCACCATTCTTCTTCTAAGAACATGAAAAGTAAAATTACATATCCAAAAAATATTAGTATGTAAATTTACATATGAGTTTTATTTGTAATAGCTGTGTTACAGTCACCTTCACATTGCTGGACAAACACTAGACTAAAAACAGCTTATAGGATAAAGATGTTTACTTCACGCTTACAAATTCCAGGGGACCACCATCAATGGCAGAAGAAGCTGGCTTATTTCCAAAGATTCACAAAGAGAAATCATCAAACAGCCATCAAACACCAATACCAGCAAGCACAGAACTGCCAGAGCTCCAAATGCTCTCCACACCCCTTAGGGCTGGACTCCAAAATCCACCCTCAGTGACATTCTTCTTACCAGTACAGCTCTGCCCACTGGAGACTCAAGATGCAAGCCTCAGTCTATGGGGCCATATATTTAAACCATTACAAGCTGAAACTTGGTGAATGGTTTAAATTCACGGCATATCTACTAAATGAAATATTTTTCATTTATATAACTATATAAAATATTGATTATTTTATACAGCATAAATCTCGATCAAATTATGTAGAATGATGAAATCCAGGTTAAAAATACATACATTACTCCACTTACATAATATTCTAGAAATTGTAAACTAATCTGTTATAGAAAGCAATGGTTGGTCATTGTATGATGGTGAGGGACAAAGAAAAGTGTGAGGAGAGCCAATCACACTTTTAGGGGTACTGACTGAATCTGTTCATTATGCTTATTATAGTAGAGTATAAAAATATGAGATGTGGGGGCTGAGGCAAGGCTTCAGGGGTTATAGGCACTTGCTTACAAGCCTGCCAGCCTGAGTTCAAGTATAACCTCATAAAGCCATATTCAAAGTGGCTCATGAATCTGAAATCTCACTGTGCCTAAGGCAATAGGAGGTGGAATCAGGAGAATCCAGAAGCTCAAAGGCCAGCTTGACCAGTGTCTACAGAAGCAAAATCATGAGAGATCCTGTCTCAAAGAAGGAAGAAGAACAAAAACACCCAAGGTTGTCCTAAGATCACTACACATATGCTCTGGCATGTGCATGTCGACACACACATACAGATACACACACACATTAAAAAATATGAGAAATACCCAAAGTTGTACACTTTAAATATATGTAGCCTATTTTGTCTATTGTATTTTCAGAGGTTATTCAAATGCCCAATGGAGGCAGTGCTCTGGCATAAAGATACGGAATCTGGGATCCATTTAAACCCATCATGGGCCCACTGCTCCTTAGAGGACACCTGAAATAAAGAAACTGACTCTTGGAGCCATTAAAACCTAGAGTAAATCCGATGCTGAAGCCACTTCTGCTGGTGCTCCAGCGGCTGCTGTTTCTGCTGGCAGACACTCATCTGGTGTTTTTATTGAGCAGCAAAATTAGCAATACATAAGCAAGTTGAGTGAGGAATCAGCAATATATGAGTGAGGAACAAGGAACTTTGGCTCCAAAAAAAAATCCTTTAAGCATTTGCTCAAAGGAAGGGACTTGGAGGGCAGGATTTATTAATGACTACTGATCCAGCAAACACATAACAATATTCACAGATGTCATCACCCCAAGCCTACCCATGGTTTTCAACATTCTTGTAGGTAGTTTGTAACTTTTAATGCCCATTGCTTTCAACTGTGGTCAACATATCTCATGAGCACACTCGTTATTCTGGGTCAGGGATACAACGGGTTAACTGAGAAGGTAGGGCAAAAGCATGACTTAAGGTCACATCACGTGTCCATTTTTGACAGTATCAATCATCTGTACTGTTCAGGGCAAGGGCAATCTAAGGCATAGTAGATCTGGTTGTATTGTTCTAAGTAGGCTGATCACATGGTCATGAATTAACTTCAGAGTTTAGTAATAGAACAGAACAAGACTTCAACAGAAATTATTCCCATCCTGAAACAGTTTATGGCCTTGGGAACTTGTAACCTTAAGTTACCACACCTCAAAGAAACTTCAGAAAGTTGTTTAAATTTTTAATCAAAACCAGTAAGCCAGAACAAGACACACTGTCATATATAGAAGCAGATCTAAATATAGAATAGTGAATACTAGAGAGTGGAAATGTAGTGGGGAGGTGGATAGAAGAAGTTTGGATTTGGTTTATGCATGATGCATGTGTGTACTAAAATATCACCCTGAACCCCATTTAATTTGTACAGATAATATTACTAATCAATAATAAAGGCCAGGCATGGTGGCACGTGCACTCACTCTGAGACTACATAGTGAATTCCAGGTCAACTTAGGCTAGAGCAAGACCCTACCTTGGAAAATCAATAATAATAATAATAATAATAATAATAATAATAATAATAATAAATAATCATTTTTTCTTAATCTCAATGGAGAATGGCCTAGTCAGGTCAACCATGATTCCTGTTTCTAGGCAACTCGCCATTGGATTCAAGGAGCAGAGGAAGATATTTCCAAGTTTATCTTCATCATTTAACTGTGAATAGTCTGTCTATAACACTCTGGTTTCCAATGTATATTTAACAATGGATTTAGTTACAGTTATACTCTCTATAATTATCTTCAAGCGCTAACAAGTAATGATATTCAAATATGTATATTGAGATCCTCATTTTCAACTGTCTCCTGAACATATGCACAATTTCATGTGCCTTCTGAAATTGAAGAGGCTTTTAAAAAATCCTTACCATACTCCTCTTCCAAATGTTTTTTTTTCTCTTCTTGGTTCCCTGTTTTTATGTGATAATTGTAAAGTCAGAAGCGTATCCCAGAGAGAATGTGGGCAGCAAGACAGGATCAGATCATTCACGGGACACTAAAACCTCTAGTGGAAAGGACTGAACTGAGTGTTGCATGGAAAGAGCGAGATCTCTGGGGCAACAGGAAGATGCATTGCTACGGTGTGGATGTTTGTGGCCCACCAAACATGGATACTGCTATCCTAACCACAAGGAGATAGTGTTAGGAGGTCAAGCCTTGGGGACTGATGATGTCATGGGAACAGAATCTGAATGAATAGGGTTAGGGCTCTTTTCAAAGAGATTCCTTAGGGCCCCTCACCTTATCGTGTGGAGGGACAGCAGAAGCTGTTCTCTGTGCAGAATCAGGCTCTCCCTAGACTCCAAACTTGCCAGCATGTATCTGAGAGATTTGTTGGAATTCAGTATTCGAATCGCAAAGCATGGGGTGCTTATGCAGAATAAGTCTACAGAGACAGAAATAGGGACATGGGGAAGAGTGGTGGCATGTGTTTGCAGTTTTTAAAAGTTCAGTAAACACAGTAAACAAATAAATATTAAATAAATCTACATTCCTTAGTGGCTGGTTAACACTTGAAAACACAGCTCTTGAAAACAGGTCCTGACACACCAAGACTGCATGCAAGAAGTTGTTGTGGAAAGTCTCACAAACAAACCACAGCTGAGAGAAGGGAGGAAAGCTCCCTGAGGTGCAGTGCCAGTGAACGTCTTACAAGGAGCCCTGGAGCTGGGATGGATTGACAATGATGCCAGCTGAGACAAGGGGTCTCTGCCAGGCTTTGTGCTGCCCACAGTAAGCAACTACTAGGTGTTTCCAGGTTGTTGGTCTGAAACGTAAGGCAATAACCATATTTAGGATTAGTATTAGCATAGCAATATGAGCAGTGTCATAGGAACAGGAGAAAGGAAGAATGTGATTAGATTCAGAGAGTAAAGTATTCCAAAACAGAGACATGTTTCTGTTGAATCAGGGGTAGCAGGCATGTGTCAACACAAAAGACACGGCTCTCACCCCAAAGGAGAAAAGAGAAAAAGGAGGTAGTTTATTCTGGAGCCAAATATGAGTGACCATGGCCCAAGGACACAGAGTTGGGTTACCGCAATTTCATGTTCCAACATGTTAACAGCTCCATGCAGCTTTTATAGCTGCAGAACAGAAGAAAGTCATAAATCAATGCATGTTTCAAATACATTGACTGACCATCAGCTAGGTGGGTTACAGCAAAGTGTGGAAGCCTCCACCATAGGCCTCTGGTGCTGCCTGATGACATTCTCAGCCCTTTGGTTGGTGGAGACTGGAGGTCTGTTTTACATTCCAAAAAGGATCACAACCAATTAACTCAAAGTCACCAGAATGTTAGATCAGACACAGGTGAGCGATAAATGGCTGTTGGGGGTCTAAGGACAGTCTAAGGCAATCTGGCTCTGACCTTGCAATATTCCACCTCCCTGTGATGTCAGAGTTTTATCAGTCCATTCAGCCTTTCTGGAAGCAGGTGTGGAAGACGTAGCTGCTCTGCGAACTTTAGTTCACCCATGATATCTGAAACCACTTCACAACCTAATCTGTTGATAAAGATAAAGGATTATTAATTCCGAAGCTGGCATGATTTACTCCAGAATGCCATGGAGAGCATAGATTGCCTTTTAAATTCCTTTTCATGTACTTCCTGACATTTCAGAAATTACATAGGAGGTTGGACCCATCAGGAATAGAAGAACTGATATCTGTAATGATCCAGTCTCTGATATTAGAGTTGATGAGTCATATTTAACCTAAGCAAACTGCTAAAGGTGTTACAGAACAATAAAAAATCCAAGAGAAAATTACTTATTCAAGGGATATCCAGGAACTTCAGTTCAGGGAAGATTTTTTGTGGACAAAGACAAAAATGAAAGAACCCCCCCCCCACAGCTGCCTAAAATTAGCTCAGTTCTGATAACCTCATAAAAGACATAACATATCTTCTACAAGTTTCAGAAAGGTTCCATGTGTGGCTAAATCATTTTCTATTTATTTTATTATATATATATATTTGTTTGTTTATTTATTTGCAAGCAGAGACAGAGAGAGAATGGGTGCACCAGGGCCCCTAGCCATCTCAAACGAATCCCAGACACATGAACCTCTTTTTGTGCATCTGGCTCTACATTAGTACTGGGGAATTGAACTCAGATCATAAGGTTTTGCAGGTAAGCGCCTTAACCACTGAGCCATCACTCCAATCCCTGTTTTCTATTTCTTTAAATAATCTAGAGATTTCAGTGTTATGATTTAACCTCCAGGATTCAAATGTAATTCACTTACTCTTGTTTGCTATCAAAAAACAAAGTCACAAATCAAAACCAAAAAGTCTTAGTAAAACACTTACCTCCCAAGTATGAGGACTGGAGGACAGATCCCCAACCCCAACCTACCCCCTTGTAACCCCAGTGTTCAATAAGTGCAGACAGAGGATCCCCAAGTCAAGCTGCCTAATGAGACTGGTTGAATCAATGAGCTCTGGGTTCAGTGAAAGGCCCTAGAAAGTAATTGAGGTAGATATACAATGTCAACCTCTGGCCTCTGAAAGCATATACACAAACATTCATGAACATCTGCACACACATGTGTGCCCACACAAACATGAATATGTATGTACACCTTCATGCACACCATACACACATGCAAAAAGCTTCATGAGTTTCTGAATATTCATACAATACATTGTCATAAAATTGTGCTGTCACCGATAGGAGAAACTATTATGACGCTTGTGTTTAAGATAGTGCTCAAAATTCTGGCTCAAAATGAAATATATCTTCAGTTAAAATTGATGCAGTGACTACAGAAAGCGTAATCAATAGTTAGGCTTTTCCTTCCATTAGTCTAGAGAATGAGAAGATGACATTTGATCAATTATTTTCTAAAATTTTTATCTATGAGAAGCAAATGCAATGGTGTGACTATTATTCTCTAAGAAAGTGATTTAAGCCTTTGGATGATGGAATTTTAAGATGTTATCCTGGTGGCAATGCAGTATTTTAACTGAAAGGCCATGGTAAGCATCAATTTTCCTTTATGAAACAAATCAACAGCCAACCAAAACCTCTATTACTTCTCTATTTCCCCAAAGACCCTTCCATGTCCAAACTGAGCAGATGACTTGCAGCCTCATAAAGATGGTGCTGAAATGCAACAATCTCATTTGGAGACACACCCTATATAAGCATGTTAGCCAAAACAGTTTGAATCAGAAACTGGTTTTTCACTGGAGACTCAGCCTACGGAATTACTGAAGAGAAATGAAGGAGACATGGGGGACCATCTGCCCCAATGGCAACTAGGAAGAAGATAATTCTCATGACATTTGCAGAAAAGAAGTAGTTTCAGGAACTCACTGATGAAGGCTATTAGATTTCAGAAACAATGTCTGCTTTCTTGATGCCCAAAAAGCAAATTGGCATTCAATGATCTTAATCTCTATTTTGTACTTTTCTATACTTTTTTACTTGGACCTCTTTATCTTTAGGCTTCCACTGGAAGATGCCACCCACTAGGGGAGGGTTTTCCCCCCATCAGTTCCTAGAAATGCCACTCAAGATGACATGTAAGATTAACCATCACAGTAATAACAAAACCGAGTCATACTTAGGACAAATAAAATGAACTTGATAGGTATGACAAATACACATTCTGTTATAAATAAATATTTGTTTTCTCAGCACCTAGTTCCATGCTTAGTCTCTGTCCAATACTAGTATGCAGTACATAGTATGCACTCTGAAATCTTGCCAGGGAATAATCAATGCTATCATAATATTCCCAAAAGGTCAAGACCTAGCAGAGATGACTAGCTTTAAGATGTCATGGGACTTGCATATGTTTTAAAAAGCAGACATGTCTAAGATTACACAGACTTCAACTCATTGGGGGAAAATATTGTGGCCCTGGGCAACAGCCAAACCTAATTCTGACTATTTGGGTCAAATCATGGTTTAGGACAAAAGTGTCTTCAATCTAGGTAGAATTTACCTGGTTCATTTTAAGGTTGCATGAAAGAGCCACACTCATCCTTGAACTTGAGTCCAACTGAAAAGCTCCATAAACAACTTTCATAGTTTTATCTCTTTATAGTTTTCTGGAGAAATTCACTAGGAACTGGTTAGGGTCATTCTGGAACAAGACGACAGCTGGTGTGTCGAGCTGAATCCACGTACATATACTTCCCAGGCTGGTAATCTATACCTGGGCAATTCCATTGTCATTCACTGTTATAGGAATCTAGGAAGCTATGTTCTGGCACCCTTACTAATAAAGCCATGTTTCAATTAGGACAAGTTATCCAGTTGAAATCTCGTTTCCCTAACCAATGAGTTGCATGCAATGCCCATGGCAATGATACCCTCTCAAAGCAAAAGGACAAACCTTGTCTGTTTTATTCTTCCTGCAGGCTGTGCCTGTACAATGGCTTGTCACAGACTTTATTTTCTTATCAACATCACACTAGCGCCAGGACCGATAGTTAATATTTTTAAATTCTCCCAAAGAGTCTCTAACAAAGGCTAGAAGAAAGAAAAATTCACATTTTATTTCTAGCTTGAATTCCACTGTCAATGCCTCCAGGCCTAATCTATTAGTTTAGCATTATGGATTTTTCATTTACAAATATGAAGGTCACAGATTCCGTCTTGCATATATGATGTCAACGTTGCTGTAGTCCTTCAAAATCTGTACAAATTACCGCAGACACTCAGTTATTCTGTAATACAGAATTTTATTTTACTCCTTAGCATGGCCAGTACAACATTTTAATATTTTTCTAGTGTAAATACATATATATATATATGTATGTATGTGTTTCCTTTTAGTCTCCTTCAAATCACACTAGGATTATTAGATAAGTAAAGAATTTGCCTCTGTAAATATATCTATAGCACTGTAGACAAGAAGGGATACTTATTGAGTGACTAACTGCAATCAGATGAATCAGTTAATCAACCAGAAGGCACACTGTGAGAGGACCAAGGAAATGTTAGATATAGTCAGTGACCTGAAGAAGCTTCTAACATAACCAAGGAGACAAGAGACTCCTAGCAAATGGGAAAACTCTGAAATAGTACAAATAGTCAAGAAATAAAGGCATGGTCAAAGCCCAGGGAACACACGTGACAATGTGGATGCCTTGGTAGCTCAGTGGACTGGTTATGCTCTCAGGACAGAGGTAGCTGTGGGCTGGTGTCCTTTTGGGAATGTCAAGGGTGTGGCTGGGATTGGCTGATTTCAAGCACTGCTGAG
This sequence comes from Zapus hudsonius, assembly GCA_004024765.1. Lineage (NCBI taxonomy): Eukaryota > Metazoa > Chordata > Mammalia > Rodentia > Dipodidae > Zapus > Zapus hudsonius. The sequence continues at coordinate 37,030 of PVHP010006483.1, read as the reverse complement.
CATCAGGCCTTTATTTGAAAACCAGGTAGGAGAATGCCTAACATGCTAAACTATAATCAGTATTAAAAGGCACTGTATGACAGCAGCTTGTGAAGCATGAATAATTATGAAACTGGCTAACAATTCTCCAGTTCTTCTGTGGCACACACAGGGGAATCACTTGGCAGAGATGATCTCTTAATCCACAAGTGTCTCAGAGGAAGAGGCATTAAGCAGTTGTCAGCATGGGCGGGAGAGCATCTATACAGGGGCTGCAGAGAGGAGCTGCTCTCACTGAACCATGCCTTTCTTTGTCCACCTGTTCTAAAAATGGCTCTGAGGATCTGTGCCTCCATGAATGATTTCACACTTGAACTAGAAAGATGATAACAAATTGTGATGTCGCCCAAAGAGACACGAGACACGCGTATGTATCTTGCTGGCATACATGTCCTCTCTTGGGCAATGAATTTCTACTGAAGAACTCCAATGAATGACCTTGAAGGAGTAAGTGAGTCTCTTCAAAATTACTCTTTGTGTCTAGTTGTTTCCAATCCACAGATATTTTAGAGGACACACTTCTTCACCTGCTATGTCGTGCAAATTTCTAAATGGACCAGAATACTGTCCAATATATCCCAGAGACACAATTAGCTGCTGCACAGAAACAGTATAAATCACAAAATGAAAATGGAATTCTAAATATCTCCATCAGGATTTTTTCAAGCAGTATGTCCTCCAAATTAGGCATTTGAACTCCAAGGCCAACAAATCTCTTTAAGACCTGATCTACCACAAATTTGGGAAAGTAGTTCACTCACTACTCATAGCTTTATCTTCCCCACATTTGTAAAATGAAAATGAAAAATCTATTACTCAAGTGATACCATGATGAGTAAATAAGATGATACCTATGAAACAAAGTATAGTGTGCTTCTCACAGAAAGACAAAGTGTTGAAGATATTTTTTTCTTAGTACTAACTTGTTGTCTATTAATTTTAGATTTTCCCACTTGGTGCTTAAAATGAAAATTTAATTGCATGTCATTTATCACAAAGCAAGGCCTAGCTGTCATTTAAATACTGAAAAAATATCTAAAGTGGGTTACCTCTATTATCATCATTGGTTGTCCTTTAGTCCAAGTCAAAATTTTAAACTCTGCCATTAAAAACACGGGAATGACTTTTCGGGGGAAAAAAAAGTTTTCTGTGGTATTATGGATTGGTAATGACTTCCAGAATGTGATTTCTTTACAAAAAAATGCTGGCAACCTCTCTCTCTCTCTCTCTCTCTCTCTCTCTCTCTCTCTCTCTCTCTCTCTCTCTTTCTCTCTCCATTATATAGGGGTACATGTGTGTATGTAGGAGCATGTCTCTACATGCACACATGCACATGTGTAGACACGCATGTGTAGACCCAGGGGATAATGTCAGGTGTTATTCCTCTGGTGCCATCTACCTTTTTATGAGAAAGGCTCTTTGATCTGTAACTTGCCACATCTTCTAGACTGGCTGGACAGCAAAGTCCTAAGAATCCACCTGTCTCTGCCTCCCCACCATACCCTGCATTATTTCCATGGATTCTGTGATCCAACACATATGTCCATTCTTGCCAATTTAGCTGTGTTCACGGCCTCCTAGCCCTGTTCTTTAACACTGAATAGTAACTATATACATCCAGGGTATTCACATAGTTGTAATCAGCATGAAACCCTCAAGATTCAACATGCTCTGACGCTGTCTGTAGATTTGTCTTACTTTTCAAGATGGATTATTTCAAAATCAACTAAGGAATTCAGCTCCATGTGTTCTTAAATCAGTATAGGCCAAAGGGATTTCAGTCTCTCTCTCTCTCTCTCTCTCTCTCTCTCTCTCTCTCTCTCTCTCTCTCTCTCTCTCTCTCTCTCTGTGTGTGTGTGTGTGTGTGTGTGTGTAAAATATACATTATTTTAATTTGGGGATTTTTGTGCCTATGGATAAATATGTAGGAAATTCTAAGATAATGGTCCTTTCATGGTAGTGGCATTCATGCTCATTTCTGATGCTTTCCTACAGGTAATTTTATGAGGGAACTTGGCCCCTTATTTAAACCTTGAAATTTATTTGTTGTCTTAAGGAGACAAGTGACAACTAATCGGAAATTATAATTACAACTTAGTTACTCACTCAAATATGTAGTAGGATCTGCAGGGCTCCTTGTGGAACTTCACCCTCATATTCATAGAATGACTCTGACATCTTATTCTAGTTGAACTCATACCTGCGTTGTTATATTTTAGGTATTCGTACTCATGCCAAACTTCTCCCAATTTCCCCAACTAGTTCACAAATTATTTGAGCATGGACCAGCTCATTAATCTTTGGAACATCCCCCCTCTCTCGGGCCATAACTCAGCACATCTCCATACACTAAAAGTGTGTGGAAGCACTCCGTGATAAATAATGTATCACCTAATAATGCCACTGAAGGGAAAATGTTTAATTTAATTATTCTCCACAAGAAGGTATTATACCAGATATTTCAGGGTTGTCTGGGTTCCACATAGCTTGTGAACTATTTATTAAGTGCTGGGTAAGGCTGACATTCCTGAGACACACTCATGCACTGTTACCTAGCATGTGACCGGTGCCCTCATCTATGATTTATTGTACAGATATGGGGCATGCCACATAGCATGTGATAAATACTAGGAGTCTTATTTTTTTAAAAACTCTTATCATGATCAAAGCATTGCATGTGTGTGCTTAGCCTTGGAGAGGGGTGAGAAAGCAGGTAAGCTTAGATCAATAAAATTCCATTATCAATTTTAAGGAATTACTATTGTGCAGACCATTATTTTGAGCCTTAGTTATGAGACATCAGTTTATCATTATTTTTGTAATTACAGTAATGCATCCACAGAGGAAACATTGAGATGGGAAAGCCGATAATGAAAAACAATTACCTTCTTTTTACCCAATTACTCCTCATCCACAAGGAAAACCTAATTTATTTCAATTTGAAGTGCTTCGAGGAATACCCTTGTACTGCTAAATAGAAAAGCTGATTTTTCTCGTTTTATTAATTTTAGATGACATATCCCAACATCCCTCTATAAAAGTTAAATTCACTTATGCCAACACAGCCTTACTAATTTCTCCCTTCCAATGAAGGCAGGTAGTGGTAGGAGTGCTTAGTTCCCACTTCAACAGCTCCTTTCCAGACTTGGAGTTCCCTGATGATCCTGACCACTCTTTCCTTGCCTACTCTAAGTAAACGCAGGTGCAGAAAGATGTCTGATTGCTAAAACTGAGAAACTAAACTGGGCATGGCATACTAATCCTGCCCTTCTTTTCCTGGAGTTCTCAAGAAGTCCTCTGCTGTTCTTTGCCACGAAGACACACCTTCCTTAACCCAGAACTGCAGGCTCACTCTTTCTAGAACCATAACGAAATATTCCTACTTTGTTTATATAAGTATTCTAGGAGTTGAAATCTACTGAACAAGTACAATATAATGACACCATAAATAATATGAGACTGAGAACTGATGTGCTAAAATCCTGTTTTCTTCACCTTCTGTCCAATACCATCAGCAGCTCTGTAGTAACCAATGTACAGTGGTCTCGGCATCTAAGTCATATGTATTCCCCATAATTTTACTTCAATATATGGGCAAAGTGATTGGATATTTACTTTTTTCATATCTGGACTATGACTTTCTTAGGCACACCTAGCTTTTATTTTTCCTGGAGATTTGACTTGTTTCGTTTATTCTTTTTTCCTGTGTCACTACTATGGGGTTCATTGTTTGGTGTCCCCACTCATCTTCCCAAAAACATCCATGAAGCTTACGGAATCCCAGGTTCAGTTTGGCATTGATTCTTTTCTGAATTTGCTAAACTAGGATTTCTTTCCACTGAACTCCTGGGTTACTTCCGCTGGCTCTTGTGCTCATATTCTTTGGAATACAAATGCCACTGCGTTGGTCCTTGTGTGGCTATGTACTTACTGTGTGCCATAAAAAAATAAGGTTATGATCTTTGTTGAATACAGTACTAAATCCCATTACTACATTTCAAATTATCCAAAAATTTAACAGTTAAATAAGAATAGACAATTATTATCTTTTGTACTGTTTCCTAGGCTTAGGATCTGGAAGGAATTTTAGTTGATTTTGTGGAATCTGATTCCCTCACAAAGTTGCAGACAAGCCATTATGGAGGATTATCTGAGCCATCCATGTCTCCTCTGGGGCAAAAAAATGCTCTCTTTCCAACTCGTTCATGTGGCTACTGGTGGGAGCTTCAGTCCTCATGTATGCAGAGTTCACAAGTTGGCAACTTGCATCTTCCAGAGTAAAATAATCAAGAGAGCAGATGAGACACACATATAAACAACTTGTAATTTATAGACTTTTTATTGTCCACTCTTAGGAGAGATAATCAGTTCTCCATATTCTACACTTAGTAGCCAACTATGTCCAACCTACTCAGAGGAGAAGAAACTAACCTCTGTCTCTTCAGAAATGGATTTACAAACTTGTGAACATATGCTCAGCAGCGCCACAAATACAAACCACTTAAATGGAAGAAAAAGGAAAATGAATAGGAATTCGCAATGGGATTTGACAAAAAAAAATCAAAAATCTAGACAAAGATATGAGTTAGTAGAATCCTAGAAGTCAACTAATTTTGAATGAAGCTGTAGCCTTGTGGTAATATACTGGGAACACTAATCTCTGATAGTAGCCTAATGTACAGAATTTATGAGGAAATAGCCTGACGTTTCCCTCAGTCAATGGAAAGTCTAGTACGTCAGTTTCTGAAGACCAGTTACAGGGACTAATTTGCACCAAGGTTATCATTTAATGCCAAAACATTTCTAGTTACCCTAAAAACATTATCATGAGTAATGATATGCACACCTGAAATTTCTAATTTGTATCTAATTTAGAAATTGTGGTTCAAAGCTGTCGTAACATGTTGTGAGCTACAGAAACCATATAAGATACATATAAAGGCCCCCAGGTGTATATTAATATTGGTACTAAATATACCATTTATTCCCACAATTCTACTCACTTGATATATTTTTCATCAGCATTATAATCTACAAAACTTCGCATAGTCGGGTTATTTATGATTTGCCCAAATCATACAAGAAATTAATAGTAAACAAGAACTTGAAGCCCAAATTGATGTTTAAATTATTTACTACTAATATAATTAGACCAAAAACTACACCATTTTTCACTATCTATACACAAGAAAAAAATGCAATGCATATGTAAACTTTTAAAAATCCTGTCCAATAACGAAAATGAGAGAAAAAACTTAGGTCTAAACAGACTGAGGGTATATTTGTGACCCAAATGTTTTCAAATATAATTACCAGTAATTCATTTTTATCCCTTTGTGAGACTATTTGAGGAACATTTTATCATCATTGAACCTCAGAGAAATTAGATATCAGGCCCAATTTATTAACCCTTAAATAGCAGGGCTTGAATTGTAAATTCACACAGCCTTTATTTCAAAGCACATACATATATTTTATCCCTCCAGATACTATTGCTTTTTTTTCAGTCTTATTTGTTATATAAAATTTAAAGCACTGTCATTGTTCTTAGATGTATTTTATCTATAATATAATGAGTTCTCTTTTATTTACATGTGAATCAGTAGATGCCAAAATAGTGAGTTCTTGATTGTTTTTTAAACTACTTTGTAATGTTGTTTTGCACTATGGTAGTAAATAAAGGGATTTCTGGATAATTAAAATACAGAACACTGTAATATGACATGTATGTGTCCCCATATATAATTATTCTCTATTCCAAAGAGGAGAGGAATTCAGGGCACTGAAATATCTGCCTAGCTAAATCCTCATTCCTCAGTGACTCACAATGTTTTATATCATCACACTTGGCAACATTAGCAGGGAAGGATTAATATACTTTAATCCTCCTCAGTTGAGTCCTATTTTTCTTCCTATAACTTGACTGTTTTTTTTTCAATCTTCAACACTTAATTTTGTCTTTGATTACACAAATAATTCATTCAAAACACCTACAGTTTTTTCTAGACATTTATGTTTTAATGTATTTTCTTTTAAAATGTATTTGGACATGGTGACAGCTTCTCTGATGTTTTTTGCCTGCATTTCATTTACCTTTGAATTAACCTGGGAAAATACAACTTGATCATGTTTTTTATATAAAGGTGAAAGTCTTCTGGGGTGTTTAGAAACCTAACACAGATCCAGAATTATTTAATCAACTGAGGTGTGAAAATATTTTTCAATAAAATATTTATTTTCCATGACTCCAGAAAAAAACAGTTAAGGGAAAAAATGTCAGTTTTTATCCAAAATGTTTTTTGCTGGTACACATTACTTTAATCATCACTGTGACCAAATACCTTACATGGCTTAAGGAAAGAAAGGTGTATTTCAATTTAACAGTTCTGGGAGGTACAGTCCATCATGGAGGGGAGGGCATGGCAGGTGAAGTGCCAAGCAGAGTTGCACTCAGGAATCAGAGAACAAACAGGAAGTGGGACCAGGCAATACACTGTCAAGCCCCCAGCCACCCACCCTCCAGTGACCCACTTCCTCCTGAAGGTTCCACAACCTTCCCAAACAGTGCCATCAACTGAGGAGCAAGTGTCCAAGCACATGAGTTTATGGGGAATATGTTCCATTGAAGCGCATCATTCTGCCCATGGCCATCTCATGAAGCATTCTGCCCATGACCATACCTGTATGGTCATCTCATGAAGCAAAATGCATTCTTTCTCTCTGTGGGTCTGAGTAAGGGAAATCAATGGTAGCTACACCACAGCCAGGTAGCTATCCTACCTGGTAATTTTCTCCACCAAACAACCTAACCGATTATCTTTTAGTTCACCCTCTCTCAAGTTCTCAGGACATGAGCAGAATGCAGCTGTTTTGTTGCCACAATACAACATGAACTGCCTCTTGCCTACTTCCTGAGTCTCTTTTCCACTCTGAAACCTCGTGACCTGTCTCTGTTTCTATCAACGTATGGATTTTCTAACCTCCCACCAGCTTAGACTCTAATTACAGCAGGGCAAGGCTTCTCTAGCCAAAATTTGCAATTCTTCCACATTCCTCCTACAAATTAGTTCCAAAGGCCTATAAACCATGTGATCAAGTTTATCACAACAATGGCCACACTTCTCAGCACCAAATTTCTGTATTAGTTGCTTTACTCATTGCTGTGCCCAAATGCCTGATGAGAAACAGCTTCAGGAAGAAGCAGAGTGCTTTCCAGGATGGCAGGTAAGGCATGGTAGGAGGAACATTGAAAAGAGCTGGTCATACTGTGTTTATAATCAGGAAACAAGGAGGAACAGTAAATGTGGCTAAAGTATTAAATCTCAAAGCCCAGTCTACTTCCTCCAGCAAGGCTATGCATCTAAGGTTCCACACCTTCCCAAACAGAACCATTAGCTGGAGACTAAATGTTTAACATTTTAGGGGAGATTTTACATTCAAGCTCCAACACCTGGTTTTCCTCTCACACCTTTTAATTTATTTTAATTCACTTTAATTCTTCTGTAACCTTTATTTTTTTTTGCTTTTTTTATTATCCATAATTAGATACACTTAATAAGGGAATAATGTGTTGATGTCTCCAGTTCCCCTATTTCCCTCTTCCCTGTGCCCCATCAGCTGGCTATCCTCCTCCGTGGGCAGTCTGGATCAGTCAGGGGGTAGGGGGTTGTGAATAGCCTAGGAGTTAACCTGGTTCCACCCCCCTTTGCATGTTGTTACTGAGGGGGCCATGTCTCTGGATATTCTCCCCCACAATGGCTCTTATAATCTTTCCTTCCCCCCTTCCGCTCAATTCCCAGAGTCATGGTGGGTGAGTATTAAGACTGCTTTGTTGTTGAGGCCTTAGGAGCCTCTGTGCTTCTGCTTGAGGTTGTGTTTAAAATCGTTGGTGTCTGTTTCGCTGGTTCATCCTAGGTTTATCAATGGGCTATGGTTATAGGTCTCTTGCTTTTCCCATCACTGCCTGTGGGGTTCCATGTGGATCCTCCAAGGTAGGTCTGGCGCATCTCTTGCCAGGAAGACAGCTGTCGGCCTGTGGCTCAATGGTAGGGTTGGAAGAGCCACAGCTCTCTTGGCGCCTTCTGAAAAATACAAACAGAATCTCCTTCAGAAAGTGAGATCAGCATAGGTTAATTGAGATACACTTTCCTGAGTTGGCTATATTCTATTGTTGGTAGCCTTTTGTAAATCACTTGTAAAGTGAGTTTCTCTTTGGTGTCCTAAGATATTGGTTCCCTTTGTAATTTACCCTGAAATCCCTTATTATTTTATTTATTTTTCCTATTAGCTTTATTACTGTCATCAGAATTTTAGGATGTTAGAAAACACCATAAATTTCTAATTTCATTTTGTATGTAGGTATAAAAACTGAGGCTTAGGTTGCATTATTAGCTTAACTCCAATAAATAATGAACAGTAAAGAAGGATGTTAAGCCCAGAAGTTCCCATTTCACAAGCCTACCTAGGTGAGTCTGAAGCAGCTAGAACTTTCCAAAAGAACCATGTTCATCCAACTAAAATGTTGCAAAGACTGATTTTCCTATAATGCAATATACAATGTATCATGTCCTTCCCAACCCCATATCTGTAAGATAGATGTCATTCATCTAAATGCCCACTGTATGGTTAATAACAATGTATTGTATACTTGAGATTTGCTAAGAGCCTAAATCTTAAATCTTCTTACTGCACACACACAGAAATAATTACTATGTGATCATAAATCCTTAGGTCTATTGTAGAAATCAGTTTGTCATGTAGTATACATCAAATCAATACATGCACATAATAAACATAAACAAGTTTCACTTATCACTGACACCTCAACAAATCTTGGGGAAATTAAAAAAGTCTACTAAGGTCAGCTATAGAATCATGTGTATACATTGTGTGAATTAGTAGAAACGGAGCAACTGGAGAATTTCTATATCAAATGACCTGGTAAACTATATTATTTGTTTTCTGTTATGTCAAAATCTAAATTTTTTGTTAAAAGGAAAACCAGAGAGATGGGTCAGTAATTAATAGCACTTCTCATGGCCCAAGGAAGCTTGGCATACCACTCAAGTTCATTTCTCACATAAACAGCTGGAAGTGCCCACACATGAATGTTACCCGAGTCCTAGAAGAGCATGGAGATTCTAGAATCAGGAGCTTACAAAAAAAAGAGCAAGCTTCAGGATCATTAGGAGACTCCAGCTCAAACAAGAAAGGGCGGAGGTTCAACAGAGCACACCACGTGACATTCCTGGTCTAGGTAACTTAGGCAAGTGTACTCTGCTACATGCATGTGGATAGGGTGAGACACGGGCAAATACATGTACACACACACACACACACACACACACACACACACACACACACACAGAGTTGTGTGCACCAAAACAAAACAAAACAAAACAAAAAAACATGATTTGTAAATACATAGTGTCCCAAAGGCTTCTGCTTATATAAGTCTATACAATGTGTCATATAATCTGAGAAGTTAAATAGGCTTTAAAGTCTCTCCTATATTGAGTCATGAAGTGTTTCCTTATTTTCTCTAAAAATATTAGCTTCAGAAGTGGTACACCCAAGTTGCCAGGGCACTGTGTTCCCACTGATGTATTTAGAGATCTATGGGAAAGGACAGTGCTTGATTTATGCAAACTCATGATAATATGTTGCCTATGCCTGATCTGAATTTGACAGTTTGGTATACATTCAGAAGATGTAATGAAACCCATGTGGGAGATTATTGATTACAAAATCTCAGAAGGGAAGGGATAATGGATTAATGCTCATGTTTTTGAATTGTCTTTCTCTGAAATAAGATGTACCAACTTGATTGATCGTATGTTGTCTTAGAGACTGAATTTTTCCTCATTTAAACTTAAGAAAACTTGATAGTCAGTTGAGTGGCACTTAGAAAGCTCAGCCTTTGTTATTTTTTTTGAAGTAAATCCCCACCCAGAAAAATGATCATCATGCTCTGTCCAGATGTTGCAGGACTGATGAGTGACAGATCTATACGAAGAAGAGATGAGTCTCTTATCTAATTCTGTGTGATAAGACATTGAACTGAAACTCCTATCTCTGCTATTTGACAAGAGCCAACCAGGCTGATGCTTCAAAGGCAGCCAGACACCCACCAAGTTCAATGTACTACTAGCCATGGAATAAGCATCACTGTTTCCAGGGATGTTTCTAAACTATGCTTGTGGTAAATTAGTTGATAACTCAGATCTATTACATTTAACACTGTTTTTTGTAGCAGTTACCTTCTTGTTGCTGGGACAAAACACCCAACCAGAAGTAGATTATAGAAGGAAAGAGTTGATTTCCAGTTTACACTTTTGAGGGGAAGTTTCATCATGATGGGGAAAGCATGGCAGGAACAGATGGCCAGGTGTCACATCTTCTCGTCAGCAGGGAGGAAGGAAAGTGAGATCAGTGTAACAAGCCAGGCTGGGCTAAAACACTCCAAGGCCAGCCTCCAGTGATACATCACCTCCAGCATGATTCCATTTCCCAAAGCTTCCACCAGATGGGGTTAAGTATGAGGCTTAATCTCAAGAAAATAAGGTTATGAGGGACATTTTACAATCAAACCACCACACACTTTTCTATAATTTTAATATTGACAGATAAGGATGAAAGACAACAGATTTTAAACACCAAAACAAATAGCTTAAGTCCTGGTCCTCATAATATAATACACCCAAGTACTGGCCAAAGGTTTTTGTTGTTGTTGTCCTATAAAACTAAAGCTACCCAAAAAGAAATGCCTAAATGAGGTTAAATGAAATATATATAATTTTACTACTTTGTTTTTCTCAGCAACTATAATATAAATTTCCTACACACTTTTCTTTATGATGGAATCCTCTATAATGCCTTGCCTATGGCATAAATCCAACAAACATCTGTGGGCTGATCAACTGTTAGGGATAACAGAATAAATGAGTCAGACATAAAGCCAATATACACCCCAAGGCAATATGTTTTTGATTTATGTCCAAAGCTTTTAAAAATGAATGCAAATTCTCTTTAGAAATTTTTATAATACTGTATATCTCAAATGATATTATCTGTGCTAAGCTAATGATTTTATAAATAAAACAAATTATATAATGGCTTAAGATCATGGCAGTGTGTAAGGCCTCTGTTGAAATGATCAATATGTCTTTCCTAAAGTAGAAGAATCCACTGTCCATGATTAAATCATGGATTTTATGCCAGTGTACCTTTTCTGAAAGGGATATTGAATTTATTTCACATATATATACACATTTTCAGTTAGCTACATTCTCAAAGATAAAGTATAAAAGAAGAATACAGCCAATATAAATGGTAAAATTTAGCAGATAAATGGAGCTATGGAGAATAAAGAGATAAAAGATAGGAAGGCTTTTGGTTGAATAATGGATAAAGGTCATTTTTTAAAAAGCACTTTGCATCAAGGACACCAGCATGAAGATTTAGAAAAAGATGTCCCATCAATTAGTACTGTTTTCATGAACCATTACTCACTTCTCCGGCCACTTGTGTAGTGATGTAACTCTAACACAAAAGCATTTCCATTTCACAGATTCACAACTTCCTGAAATAACATCCTTCAGCTTCAATGATGAGAAAACTCTTCCACACAATGAGTCAGAAGGTGCTTCTTTGAAATTCAGTGGTTCTCCTCTTGCACACCACAATCCCCCCAATGCTGGCATTTCAGTGTCTTGGACCCCTTGTTTGGGGCTCTCAGATCCTCCACTTAATACTCTTGCTCTATCCCTCTCAGAACTGTTCCTTGAAGCTTGAAGAATACTGAGCTGTGACCAAATACCGGACAAGAAGTAAATTCAAGAAGGTTTTATTTGGGGTTTATAGTTTGAGAGGAAGATGTGGCAGCAGATAGCTCCATGGTAGTTTTGACAGTTTTGAAAGCCAAGGAGTCTTCCTTGGCTCTGGATGGGCTAAGCTTAGAGGCACACAGCATTCAGTAAAATGCCCAACACCATAGAAGGGTTTTTAAGAACGTGAACAGAATGTGGAAGTAAGGAAAAGTAAAGTAACATAAAGTCAGCCAGCACTCCGGAGGTGGGCAGGGTCCCAAGCAAGACTTGGATGGGAGGGAGGGCTTTCTATACATCCCCTTAGGGATGTAAGTTAAGAATCAAGTCAAGGTTGTCAGATTGGTTACTTGGAATATATGTGGGGGCTTAAGCTAGGCTGGTGATTTGATGCCTTAGGGATGTAAATTAGGCATTAGTTCATGGTGGATTGGATTGGTTACTCTTAGTGTATATGAGGGGCTCCTGATAGGCTGAGGAGTTACACAGAGGCTTGGTTACTTTGAATAGACCAGCCAGCATCCTGCATGATCACACATGGTGTTATAGTCAGCTTCACCTTGCTTGGATAAACATCCAAACCAGGCACGGTTTATAGAAGGAAGGGGTTTGTTTCAGCTTATGTATCCAAGGGGAAGTTCCATCCGTGATAGAAGAAACTGCTTCCATATAGAAGCAGAGAGAAACCATCACCAGCCAGCAAACACCCAAGCAACAATCAGCAGGGGCCCAAGCAAAGCTCAGACTGTTTTGTATGTCTTTTTAGCTGGAAATCAAATCCTGAACTCCCCCCACCTCCCCATTAATTCTTCCTTCAGCCAGGTAGCTGGAAACAAGCTTTAATAAAACGCCTGAGTCTACAAAAGGATATACATTTAATCTACCATACATAGTTACCCAGCCTTTTGCCTCTACCTGGATCTCTTCATAAACTTCAATGGATCCTTCATATCCAAGACCTACTGCCACTTCCCCCAAAATGCCTTTGCTAACTTCCCTAATCAGGTCAAGTTTATATAGTAGCAACTCCTATATCACACATACATCATATATGTCTGTCATTGCCCAATTATTTGATAATTATCCCTGTTCTCCACTAGTAAGCACGCTATCTGAAGTTGAAGATTCGAACTATCGTGCATATTGCATTTCCCAGGGCCAGTAAAATGCAAGGAACAGTAGATATGCTTCTGAAAGTGTGAGGCAGTAAAAACTAACATGTAAGGAATGTGTCCACACAGGTAGTGAGTTTTCCTCAGAGGATGAAAGTCAGGAATTTGGAGATACAAAATTACCATGTATGTAAATGTTTATAAACAAAGAGAAGACAGTAGTTGAGAAATAAGATCTAATTAGGATATGGAAGTAGGATATAAGTTAGGTGTTTACAGGTGCCATGAACCTCAAGAAGCTTTTTTTTTTAATGTCCATAATGAGTTACATTATTTAGTGGGCAAACCATGCGTTGTTATCCCGAATTCCCCGCTTCCCCCCTCCCCCTCCCTGATCAGTTGTATATCCTCCTTCGTGGGCTGTCTGTATTAGTCCTTGTGGCAAGGGATCCTGTATATCTTAGTACTCATCCCGGTCTTCCTGGCCCAACCAGGCCAAAAGATGAGACCATGGCAAGAGATGAGCCACCACAGCCATATTGTGGAGGATCCATATGGAACCCTGCAGAGAAGGACGGGATGAACAAGGGACCCATAGCCACAGCCATTCAAGAAGCTTTTGAAGCAGATAAAGAGTAGGTTTCAGGAATGATTTCCAGTAAGGAAGCTCCTGGACATGGATCATTCTCGGGGGAATCGTCATCAACTGGGCCATAGTGTTAAGGTGGAACCAGCTAGCTATTAGGAAGATGGAGAACGTAGGTGAGTTGACTGTGGAGACCACTGAAACTGAAACATGGAGGGAGACGAATAAGGGATGAAGTAAAAGATTAACTTGGTGCAGAGGAGGAAGCTGAGCAAACTGTGATCAAAGGGGAAATCACCTGATGATGCAAATGAATGAAATGACTAATTTCACACTGTGAATTTAATTCATTACAGAATCTATGCAAGGATGCTTTCTTAGGCCCCATAACTTTTAGCCAAATATATACAGCAAAGTAGGTGATGGAAAATCTGCAATCTCAGAAAACTAAGCTAATAATTCCTTCATCATGGTGGTTGACTCTTAATATCACAGACAGGATTAGGTCCCATTGCAGTCAGCTTTCTAGGTGCTGCGCAGAAAGAACCCAAGCAGAAGACACTTATGGAGGAATGGGTTTATTTGGTTTATGGACTCGAGGGGAGACTCCATCACGGCAGTGAAAATGATGGCATGAGCAGAGGGTGGACATCACCTCCACCACAGCACTGTAAACAATGGCAGGAAGGTGTGCCAAACACTGGCAAGAGGAAGCTGGCTTATGACCCCATAATGCTGCCCCATCAACGCAGCTCCAGCGACGTTTTAATTCCTAAACTGCTATCAGCTGGGGAGTGATCTTTCAGAACACATTCATTTGTTAGTGGGGGACACCTGGATCAAACCATGACAGGTCCAAACACCATTGATGTACTGGGGTAATGTATCATAGCTGGAAATATTTCCTTTTGTCTGGTAATGTTGCTTCTGAACAACTTCAACCACCACCTCACTAAATACCAACTGAACATAAATAAATTAACAAAGAGGAATTGGGAAATGTCAACCTCTCCAGATGCTACTGGTCAGACTAATGATATGATGCCAATTAAGAAAACTGATTTTGAAAATAAAACAGATGACCTAATACACAGTGGGAGCTGAAGACTTGGAACCCTGAGAGTAGAGAGAGAAGCAGCGCCCCTAAGGAAAGGTTTGGAGGGTTGGTTATCCAGTAACACAAGTTTTGCTGAAAGGTGCAGTGTGCCAAGGGTTCATCTAGGAATGCAAATTCTTGTAGGACACAGAGGAAGGAGCTCAAAGGCCCTAGAAGAGCTATTTCAGTAGACGGGAATTGAGCACCTGTTGCTACCAAGTACTGTTCTGTATAATGCCGACTGAAGAGCAGGGGCCAAATTTGCCAGCACGTATGAATAGATATTCTCAAAGGAAGACAGAGCAAGTGTGTAAGGTCATATGTGACGTGATGGTGAGTGCCATGCAGAATAAAGAATTAGAATAGAAAATCAGAACCTAGACCAAAGAGAGTGGTTAGTAAAGGTCCCTTACAATGGTGAGGTTTAAGCCGATGCTGAAGCTTGGGACATTTGGCTGGGATCTATAAAGGAAGTCTAGGAGACAACTAGGGAAATAAATGGGAAGGAATTTGCAGACATAGAAAGTAAGGAACAGAACAGCTCCAGCATATAATTTAGAGAAATAAATTGCTTACCAAACATTTCTCTAATAATGGAACTTAGGGACAGGAAAATTCCACCTCAACCCTCTGAGGGTCTCAGGAGGGTCCAAGAGTTGAATGTCTGAAACGGGTTAACAAGAGAAAATCATAACCCACATTTCATATGGCATAGCATCCCTCATAAAGGAATGAAGACCTAGGCTGGAAAGATGGTTCAGTGGGTAAGGTGCTTACCTGCAAAGCCTAATGACCTAGGTTCAATTTCCCAATACCCACAGAAAACAAGATGAACAAAGTGGTGCATGCACCTGGAGTTTATTTGCAGTGGCAGGAGGCCCTGGCAGGCCCATTCTCATTCTCTCTCTCTCTCTCTCTCTCTCTCTCTCTCTCTCTCTCTCTCTCTCTCTCTCTCTCTCTCTCTCCCTCCCTCCCTCCCTCCCTCCCTCCCTCCCTCCCTCCCTCTCCCTCTCTCTCTCCCTCTCCTCTATCTCTCTCTCCTACAGATAAACAAATATTAAAAAAGAAAGGAAAACCCAAGGAAGCACTTGTATTCAACTACCCTAACTACCCTTACACTGAATTATATACGGTAGTAAACTCTGCAGGTGTAAATATAATACACACAAAGGCTTAAAAAATGAGCATTATTTTTAAAAAGTCTGTACAGAATTCTGTCTAGACTTGAGGATGAGGCTATTGGCTTTCTCCCTAACACAAGGAGAGTATCTTTCCTGCAGGACTTTCATCATTGGCTTTGAAGTAAAAGCATGAATGTGAAAATGATCATGCACCTGCTGTTATTCAGAGGCCTCTACATAGTCAGTACTCCAGAAGAGCATATTTTAACCCCTTCGGAAACTTTACTTTCAGTCTTACATTCAGAATGTCTATATAAAACCTTGTCTGTAGTTAACCTTAACCACGGTTTTTGAATGTTTGCAAACAAATAAACTTCTCTTTGAGGCACTAAACTTGATATTTTATCACTGACCAATCAGAATCATGGCAAAGGAATATCTTACATTTGTCTGACTTTGGGCTGTTCTATACTTTTGTATATAGTATTGTTTATATAATAAATATTTATTTCTCAAGTTCTGAAGGCTTGAAATCTGAGGTCAAGATGCAAGTATGATCAGGTTCTTAGTGAAGGTCTTCTCACTGGTTCTATCCTCACATGAAAATTGAGAGGGGGGGCTGTCTACTATTTTCAAGAAGGTACTAAGAATATCTAGACCACAGAGTTTCCAAATATCCAAACACCAACACATTGCACATTAAAATTTCAATGAATGAATTCACAAGAGACATAATCAATATGAGTGCTGGTAAGGGAAAGGCGGCCAGATGTTATTTTTATAAATGATTATGGTGCTCAGGAGAGCATCTCACAGAACCCTCTAGGAAAATTTTACTCTTTAAATCAAAGCCATGCCTGATGGCACATACCTGCAATCTCAGGGTTCTTGAGGTTTAGACATGAGAACTTCTATAAGTTCAAGGCCATTTGGGGCCATCATAGGCTACACAGCAAGACCAAACAGTGAATATAGAGGTGCTAAGGAAATGGGAAGCAGTTTCAGAACAGAACATAAAATGTTGTGAGGTATTTAAAATATACACATGGGACCCCAGAGAGCACTTTCTCTAGATTCCTTACTCTTAAAAACATGTACAAGTTTGCTTTGCATTAGTGACACCAAAACTAGGGGGGTAATCAGTGACTTTCAAATTGGCCAAGAGATCCACTCAGTGACAAGGAACCCTTAACTGGAATTGAGATCCAGGAAAAAATCATATGGGGACCAAAATTTTTGACCCCAAGGGGAAATTCCTACTACCAGAGAACTACAGAGGCAACTCCCTATAGAATTTTTGACAAATTAGTAATGTGTGTCTCATTTAACCTATACTGCTCTCACTCTCTGATGAAGATTGTATTTTTCAGAAGGCAGTGAGGCATGGTCAACCCAAATCCACCAACAAGACACAGGATGATGGGCTACATCCTGGAAAGAGATGAACTACCCCAGGCCTATCATGTATGCCCCAAGTGAAACCTCTGAGAAAGTATTGAGATAAATAAGAGACCTATCATCACAGCAAGTCAGACAACCCAGATTAGGTCATTGAGAGAGACATCAGTTATATCCAATACAACCCAAAGCAGAAGTCCAGAGACACTTTAGATCCCAACAATAAAACACTCAAAACTCACCCATGGCACAGGGAACTGAGCAGAAGAGGGAACAGAATGATTGTAAGAGCCATGGTTGGGAAGAATGCCCAGAGACATTGCCCCCCACAGTAACAACATACAAAATGGGGGAACCTGGCTACCTCTTGATAGCACATGTTTCTGGAGTTCATTTACAGTGGCTGGAGGCCTTGACATACCCATTCTCTCTCACCCCACCTCTCTCTCTTTCTCTCTCAATCCTTACAAATAAATAAAAAGATTTTTTAAATGCACATGAGAGCTGCAGATACAGTTCAGTGGCAGAACACTGGCAGGCCCTGGTTTCATCTTTAACACCACCAGGAAACACCAAGTGTACATTTGTAAAAGCTAGTGGGTAGTAGATGTTGTGAACAGCAATCTAGGGGTACAAAAGCATGATTAGTATTTTTTTAAATTTTTATTGGCTTAGAATTATACATATTAACACAACAATGTGCTCAGTATCATAGGTTCTTAGATAAAACCATTGAATCCATGATGACATTCCCTCATATGCATTAGTTATTCTCCCCCCCATGACCTACATTCTTTCCACCCCCTCTTCCGCAAATTTCCCAGAGTCATAGTGGATGAGTTTAAATTTTGCATAGTTATTGGGTTTTTAAGAGGCTGTAGATTTGTATTTTGGACAATTTTGGGCACCCTTGGTGCCTCTCTCCATTGTCCTTCCCCAGGTTTTCTGCCTTGCTGTGGGAATAGCTCTTTTGCTTGTCATCTCACTTCCTTAGAGGTTGCGTTAGGGCTCTAAATGGTGAGTTTGAGGTGAATCATCTTCTGCTTGGGTGTCCCGCGTAAAATCAGGTCCTTTTCATGGAGTTCGGTTGTCCCTGGTTCTTGTTGCTTTCTGAAAAATACAAGCAGAGTCTCCAGCGGAGAGTGAGATGATTATTGGTGAATTGAGACAAATATTGCTAGGTTGGTGAGCATTTGGTGGGGGTAGCCTTTCTAAGGATGTATGGTTAGTGATGTCTTCCCAACATAGATGGAGTTCTTGGTCCCCCTTCAAGGTTGCCTTGGGTCCCCTTACCAGTCAGGGGTTCCCTGCCTTTGAGTGGATCTCAAAGCCAATTAGCCAGCTGTTGATTACCCACCTAAGTTGGGTGCCACTATAGCACAGATGTGCACTTCTTGACTTGCTATTTATACATTGTTCAGAACAACAAGAGCCAAACAGCAATTAAATCTGAAACAAGCAAACAAAGTATATTAGAGTAAAAGAATTCTCAGGATAGAATGGGGCTCTGTTCTAAATCCACGAAATTCCTCATGGCCAAAGAGCAGGCTGGAGTTTGTGGGTAGAAAAGAGAAGTCAAAAGGCTGCAGGGGGATTCCTGCTGGCCTGATACAGGAATCTGACTGAAGGTAGCTAAGAGATCCCAGTGACCAGATAGCAGAGGTAGGAGGCTTTCTAAACCAAGGTCGGGCACTCTTGCCACCACTGGGTTATGCAGAAGAAGCAAGGATGGAGGTAAAGTAGAGACCTACTTGAGAGGAGAGCTCAGAAGATTCTGACTCAAGAAGAGGTGGAGAGCCTTTGTCTGGATGATGACATCGTGCAATGTATTTATGATCCTTCCAGCCTAGGTGGATGTTACTGCATTTAGATAATACACAGCAGAGGGAACATTTCTCACAATAAAAATGATGGTGCTCCTGAAAATCTGGAAAATGTGTTGTTTACTTAACTAAACCCATTTTCCCTTAAAGACTCAATATCACCATATGCTAACTTATATAACATTATACACACAGTGTAACACAGACCTACTGTCTACACCTTCACTTCAGTACTTCTTGAATAGGGTTTCAGTTTCAGAGTGACCTAAAATGCACCTCATCAGAATTGCCTGGGGATTTGTTAAACAATGAGTTTCTGGACCACAGAGTCGGCTGATAACTTGCACCCTTGCCTTCCAATTCTGGCAGGTGAATGAGAAGACATTCAGGTAAAGAATGCCTAATTTCTTTAATATCTATTTTTCCCCACATCATTTTGCCACTTGAGGAAAGTGTAGTGTCTTCGCTGTTTGAACACGGTGCACTAAGTAGCTATTCTAATGATAAGCCCTTTAGTATGAATCCAACATTTCTGGCATTGAACTAGACACAAAGGACTTCTGAGAAACCTCATTCTCCAGATGGACAGAGAGATATTAAATAAATAATTACAGTACAATTGATGGAATATGCATATCTGTAAGAAGATTGCGCAGAGAGATGACCTTTGCATAGGAAATGAGTGAACTGAACACTTCATAAAGAAAAGACATTTCTGTTAAAGATCCCTGAATAGAGAAATAAAGAAAAAACATTCTGAAAGCGGCATTTCTCAGATAACTAGGGCAGAATAGCCCACCCACCTTTAGAGGAAGATATCTCTGTCTCCTATACTAGAGTCAATCAGGGACAAAGACAATGACTCCATCTGCTCTTCTATATAAAAACCAAAGCAAAGTTGCCATTTTGTTTAGTGCAATGAATTGAATTGTTATTGGGCTATTGAAGTAATTATTGCATGGTAAGCACTAAATCCATTTTATTCCCCATTGTCTCCAGAGACATCAGAAAACATTGAATTAAAATCTTAGACAATACTAGAAAATGATTTAGTCTTTTGTAAGTTTCTCCTCATGATATTTTGAGGAAAATAATGCAAAATGTTTTTGGACCTGAAAACAGGAATGTGGTATATGGTTTTAGAGAGTTTTTTAATACAGAAATTTATGAACTGTATGTGTAATCCCTGACTGTCAACATTCACATTACATTTTTCCCATAACATAGGCTTTAATATAATGATTTGAAGAGGGGCATGAATTAAGATATTTACACTAGGATTTAGGGAAACATTCTAAAGCAATTTGGAATCTTATCTGGTAAGATATGCTGACATAGTATAACAGTAATGGCATTTCTTGCTTAACTCACAGCAACTTGTTTCATTTACATATAGAACTCATCCAAAGTCGTATCTTCACTGTTTTCCATTGCACAATGAGCTATAACTTCAATCCATTTCAGTAATTCATTCCTTATGTTCTAGACTTGTCATCAACCAGGGCTTTGCTATATCTAAAGTAATAGCACTCCAGCCCCTTGTTCTCAAGCTCCCTCTAGGGCCTTTCGTTTCACTACAGCCCTATAGAGAACTCATGTCTCTTTACTCCATCTTTATTTCTAAGTCACTGATACTCGATGGTAATTTCTTTCTGGTGCTTCATTGTAACAGCTTCCAACAAATGCTTTAAACATTCCCACTCAGTTGTCCTTTGATGATTTAAGGACCCTTGTCCATAGCAGTAAGAGGAGATGGAATAGTTGTTTCAGCCAGAGTTCAAGTGAAGTTATGAGTTAAAAATATCCTTGAACCCCTCTTTCAATAGCTTTCTAGAATGTTCACTGAGGATGAGAAGGTCGGTACTTGGCAATGATCTAGCCTTATTCCTTTTTCATCTCTCCTTTGAATCTCATTTCCCACTCTAGATCTCAGTTTCCCTGACTTCTCAAACTATAGCAAGCGTTAATCTCTTGAGTTTAAGACTCATAAATGCAACCACCCACTTACATTTCCCCTCACTTGTTCTATGCAGGATCTAAATGGATTTAAGATGGCCTGTCCCATTGGGGAGTTCTTTCGGCTTTATTCAGTCTACCAATCTCTTTACAGCCACACCCAAAATAATGCTTACCTAGAGATTTGGACATCCCAGGGCTCAGCCAACTTGACATATAAAATTAATCATTGTATTCAGGCTGGAGTTACAAAATAAAACGGAAACAGATACTTTTGTGATTTAATTTTCTCATGGTGAAAGTTTCCAGTGTTAGATAACAAATTCTACCTTTTTATATGGAATCTTAAATGTTCTCCTTTCTAAGTTATTCTGAGTTATAGTAGAAAATAAATGAAATTTAAAAACAGCCTGGATTTAACTTATTTATACACTTACGTGACATTGGGCAATTTTCTCTTTGTAAAATGTGAGTCATATCCACTTTCTCAGTAATTGCAACAGAGTCCCTAACATCACAGATAAAGTTTGAAAGTATAAACCAATGACAATTTCTCCCCATGCTGATTAGTTTAAAAAAAAACCAAAAGAATAATACCCATAAATTTCTGAAGATCAAACCATGTATACTTGGAGAAATGGATGCAAATGATTTATAACAGTAAGAAAGTTTATGTGGTATCTAGCTGTGAAGTTAATATGGATAAAAGTCAATGGCTGTTTGATATTTTCAAAGGTATCTATTTGAAAATATAATAGAAAAACCTCTATAATAGCTAAATATAAATACACAAGAATATACTAAATAAAAATATGTATGATCATTTAAGGAAACAATGAAATTCTGTTATGTATAGCATATGATTCCAAACAACATATGACCCCAATAACTAGTAACCATTTCAACAGATACAAGTTTCTTTTTTGAAGACTTTAGTGATCATAAGTACAATGAAGTCACACAGCATGTCCCCCACACAGCCACTTTTGATCTTTTCCACCAAAGAAGATGAAGTCAACATCATCCATAATAAAGTTGGAAAATACCATCTGTTTTTTGTAAGGAAAAGTCAATGAATAAAAAATTGTATGTGAAAATTAATTAAAATGCCAAGAGAGACCATTTATTACCAAAGAAAATCAAAGGAATCTCAAAGATTAACTGCCAAAATGCAATGACAGGAAATGTGGAGAGAGAGCTGTAACATTCAGCCAATTATGTTAACCATGTTTAAAGCAGTTAAGTAGTTCAATTGTCTGAAAATGTAAAGTTTAGAGTGAAAACAACCCCAGCAAACTGAAAAGAGTAGTGTTCTCTCATTTCACAGATGAAAACCATGCACCTGTTTTGAGAGCATTGAGTTCATTTGTAATTGTTTTCAAAGACTTATATTTGGTTTAATGATATGATCTTGATGTGATTATGGTAATAAGCTGCATTTGCTGTGTTGCACAGTATAATTATTGGTTGGTTTGAATATAAAGACTTGGACAAAAATGTTTAATCATAAGCTAAATTGATCATAATTATGCACTTTATAAAAAGAATTGTAATAATATGAATTTGGACTTATTTGGACTTCTATTGAGCTTTAGATTAGAAACACAATGGCAGGACATTTGTGTTTTTGGAAAGTCAATCACATTGTTACACTGTAGGGGAAATTTTGTTTTCATCCAGACTTACGTCACAGCTTGCTATTCTTCTACCAACATATGCCCTCTTCCTACCCCCAGCCCCCAAACCTGGATTTGGATCTGGCCTCATTGCCCATGGGGGAAATAAAGAATATTTTCCAGAACTCCTTGAGTTAGATGTGATCATATAACTAAGTTTTAGCTGATGCTTTAAAAGTGAACATCTTGGTTAAGTTTCTAAAATTATAGAATTCCCTCTGGCTGGCAAACTTTATTCACACACGGCAAAGAAATAAGCATTTATTTTATTTAAGCCATCATCATTTTGAGTATTCACTGTCATTCCAAGTAATTTAAATTCAACTAAAACAGCATCAAATAAATAAATTTAAGAAACAATAAGGGTACCTTTATGTTGGATAAATTACATGGAATCTAGTAATTTCTAAATACCATAAAAGGACAATTTAGAGCTCTTATAAGCCCTTCTGTTTGTTTTATTAGCTAAGTTGACTGAATTTATCATTTCCTGTTAATGTAATTCACTCACTCTAACATGATTATAACAATGTATACTTGCTCCATTAAAAATATTTAACTCTGACATACAGAATAAGAAAAAATGGGATAAACAATTTTTACCAAGATAGAAAAACACAATTAATAAGTTAGTGGCTTGTAAAGAAGTAGAAACTCCTACCTTTCATAGAAGCACAGGAAATAAAATGTGTGTCAAACTTATATAGAAAGAGCTGGAAGAAGCTAGAAATACTTAATATACATGATAGGAAAAGAAAACCCTTGGAAGGTGTGGTAGTTTGAATGGATGTCCCCCAATAGATTCAAGAGTTATTAGTTTTTTTCCAGCTGCCTGGCTGAAGGAGGTGTCACCTTGGCCAACCCTAAGGTATTTCTGAGGTGGATGTGAAATTCTAGCTATACATATGCAAAGAGCAGTCTGAGCTCAGGCCTGGAGTTGCTGCTTTTTGCCAGTTTGAGTGTTGGAGTGTGTTTGCTTGCTTTGGAGGTGCTAGTGATGTTTTTCTTTCTCTGCTTGGATCTGTGAAAGGGGGCCAGCCTCTTTTGCCATCCTGGAACTTTCCCTGGATCTGTTACTTTAATAAATATTTTCCTCCCCAAACTGTGCCTGGTGTGGAGATTCATCCCAGCGGCCTGTGGCGGAAGGGTTATTGGACATGACTTAGCCTTCCAGATGCTTCCTTCTCACTACAATTAAAACTCGATAGCCTTGCTGAATTGGCTCTTTATTTTGCTTTTCAAAGAGAACACAGACATCCTGGGATCACTGTCATGCCTTCTTCTCTAGCTCTGTGTCTGAAAGGACCTTTGGAAGCCTCTAGAAGGCCTCTAGAAGGCCTCCCTCATCCTTTTTCAGTGGATTGTGCTTTGTCACTATCTGGTTATTTACCAGGCCTGCTGTATTTGCTTGAGCTCAGTGGTACAGCACTTACCTGACATGAACAAGACCCTGAATTCCATCCACAAAACCTCAAAAAATAAAAATATATGATATCTAGAACTGGCAGTATAACACTGTGGTAGAGTACTTACTTAATAGGCAGATGATCCGGAGATTCATCCCCAGTAGCACAAACGAGAGAAATAAAGATGTAGAAATATCCAGTAACAAACAGACAAAGCCTTCGCAGCAAGAGGAGAGGGAAGTTTTAATTTACACCCAGGCCCGGGCGGTCCAAGCATAAATGAAGCAATGGTGCCGAACCCCAGTTACAAAGAGATTTTATAGTAAGGCACAGAGATGTGTACGTGACATTAGGCATGTAAATTACAAACACCTAGCAACTCACACATTTACAATGGGTTTCAGGAAATTCAGATACTATCCCCAGGTATTGTCCGGCCTCATTATCTCACAGAACTTCAGAGCCCTGACAGTTTCTCACCTCATACAATGAGATTGGCCATCTGACAGACAAATGTCTGCAGAATGTAACAATGAATATAGGGGAGGGGGGCAGTGAGTTCACACTCATTTTGCTATAATAAAGAGAGGGGAGAGAAGGAGGGGGAGGAGAAGGGGAAAAGAAGGGAAGGAGGGAAGTAGGGAGGGAGGGAGGAAACCTCAGTGAATTCATTTATAGAATAATTAAATTTAGTTGAATTTCCAACTAAAACATTTGTGTTCTCATGTGGCATTGCTTCTCAGTACAAACTACAGACTTCTAAAAGGTGTCTGATGGGCTAACTGATCCTTATACTGAAGGAAGCCTTGCAGAATTAATGTGCTACTGGCAATGGATGTGGCTGTCGCCTTCACAAGAACTATGGAAGACTGTAGCCTGGATCCTCTTCTGATCAAAAAACAGGATGGATTATCTCTTCTGTAGGTAATGACAGCTGTCACCTGATATTCGTCTGCTCATCATCCCATGGCCAAAACAGCAAAAGAGCAAAAACAAATCTGTCTATGGTCAGTAGAAGAGGCAGTGTCCTGTATATTAGAAATCAAAAATAGCTGCTTAAGTGATCTATGAGAGAAATGAAGAGATCTTTTTAAACACAGACACAGAACTTACAAAAATGTGAATAATCATTTTTAAGCATGTGTGTGTGTGTGTTTCAATTAGAGGAAATCTATTTGGTTATCTCTAATATATTTTTATGTTTTATAAAAAAAAGATATTTTCCCGGATTCTGAAGTCTTAAGAGAAATTCATAAATGGATTGATGGAAAAAGCCATCAAACAATAGAAGACATACTATTCAAGAGTTTTCCTTAATCTGTCAAAGCTAAGGACTTCATATTTAATTACAGATTTATAAATTTCTAGAATTCAAATTTTTCTCATTGTATAACCATGCATTTAGAATAGATGGCATACTTGGACTGTGCCGATGGAAATGATGTTGAATGTACAGAACTTAAAAGACGGTACAAAGAACACTCGTATCTACTTCACTCTGATTGCCCACGGTTAATGGTTCTCTGGCTCACCTGCATCACCTCTATCATTTGCTCTCTACATTCCTTCTGATCAGCTCAGCAATGTAAGTTACAACATGCCCCTTTCGGTCAAAGTGTTAAAATGGAAATGACCACCATGAGAGACTGCTCTGAAAGGAAAGGTTTTAATAGGAAAGGGACCCCAAGCTCCAGGCTATCTTCCAAAATGGAAGAAGAGCGAAAGGTCAGATCAAGATCCAGATTTTAAGGTGAATGTCCAGCTTGGGGAAAGGGCCCAGGTGGCCTGGAATGGGGAAAGGATGTTCTTTTTCTGCCAGACACAGGCGTAGCAGGTGGGGAGCCTTTATCTCCTGTTCATTCTGGAGGCAGGCAGAGGTCTCAGTGCTAAAACTTCCCCTGAGGCTTGCTGGGGGAGGGGACCAGGG
The DNA here is from genome assembly GCA_004024765.1 of Zapus hudsonius. Taxonomy (NCBI): domain Eukaryota; kingdom Metazoa; phylum Chordata; class Mammalia; order Rodentia; family Dipodidae; genus Zapus; species Zapus hudsonius. The sequence goes on along the minus strand of PVHP010006483.1, from coordinate 11,065 downwards.
TGTTGCCTGAATTCTGACCTAACACAAAGCTTCTGCATTTCTTGAGAGAATGAGGATGTTACCTGACTCAACCACTACAAAATATTTTATTTTCAATGGCCTATTAACATTTGTAACTTTCTAGCCTGGATGAAAATACTCTTTACTATGAGATGATAAGGCACATTGAATTTTCATGGTTCTTGAATTTTTCTTTAATATGGAATTTCTTGGCTTTGAAAAAAAATGTTTTATGGTATTTATTTAATAACACATCCCTTCTTAATAAAGATCATTGCTTGAGGCTTTTCTAAAATTTCAATTTTAAATTTAAGTGAACATTCTTATCATGCATTTTTATTAGCACACAGCACAAATATTATACAAAACATCAAATCCTCAAGGTATCATTCGAGGAAGCATATCTGTCCATCTGCCTATGACTGTTGTTGGACAGTTTATTATCTGGACAAGTTGTGATTCATACTCTCCCTTGTGGAGCTAGTATTCTTTTTCTCTCTTGTGACAGGCAAACTGTAAGAACTTTACTGTGTCCTGAGATCAACATCATCAAAATCTCTCTCGTGAGTTATCATTCACTGGTGAACCATAAAATTACTTATAAGTCTTCTAAAGAAAATTCTCCATAAAAGGGAGAGGCAGGGGAATCTATGTAAAATCTGGTCAAACTGAGAAGAAAGCCAAGGGCTTCTTGGTCGTGATGACCCCACAAAGTCAAAGGAAGAACTTCCTGGTTCTCTGAACACTGTGTGGCAATGGCAGACCTTGCCTCTCAGTTCTCCTGAATGCTTGCAAAAAAAAAAATGGCCATTCATTGTACGACTAGCCATAAAGGAAATTGTATTTGCTGACATTTGTTAAAGCTCTATATTTATCCCTCCATTTCATTAGGCAGTGCTTTCCAGACCTGAAAATCCATATATCACCTAGAGCGCTTCATAAACATCAAATCGCAGAGATGTAACCAAGCTATTCCTGCATCAGAGTGTCAAGAAGCAAGATGTACATATCTGCACCTTAATGTAATTGAAAATGTTACGAAATGAGATAATTTAGGGCTGTATTTCATTAGAATCTCAGTCCCATAGTTCTATATTTAATGGGGCTCAACCTGTATTTATTTTGACAAGGTGTCAGAAAATGTTAAAAAAATTTTTTTTAAGATTCAGATGCCATTTTCAAACAGACGTGTCCCTGTGGTGACATTGAATACTGGTCTTAATCACACCCTCTTCTGCTGTAGCCCTGAGGTTTATGAGAACTTTAAGAGCAAGACCTGCTGGGACCTTTAATGCAGCCTAAGATATTGCTGTGTTCTGAAAACTAAAGGTGTTGAGCTGTTAGTATTTCTGTCACTTACTACTAAGGTAAAAGATTGACCTAATCAAACCTTCTGGAATAAATCTGTGATTAAGGGGAAAAAATCAAATTACAAAGTGAGTTTCTTTACACACAGTATAGATTCCATCTCTATGGCATTGGATCACATTTTATCTAAAAAACTTAATTGTATATGCTTTCTCTTTTCTCTCAAAAACCACTTGAAGAAATTCAATGTCTCCTTCATCATTTTAACTGGGCTTTAAAAATTTGACTAGTATTAATTATAATATAGCTCTCAGAGTTGGTGAGAGCACCTATAAATCTTACATTACTGTGAAAATTAAAGTTTTATTCAAAGGCTATTGTTGTAGACCTGGAGAGTGATGGAGTTTTTCTCAGTGACTTTCTTTTGTCCCTTGTCTCACAAATGCAAGGAATTAATAGGCGTGGACAAAGTAGAAGTACAAATTAAGCAAAACTTTATTCACAGAACGCAAAGCAGAAAGCTTCCAAGCTCAGAGGGGGTCCAACTGGATAATCAGCTTGTTCACTGGGACTGGGGGTCCTTACCCTCTGGCAAGTAAATTGGCATCAGGTCAGGGTAGATAAGAGTTTCATTGACTATGTATGGGGTTCGTCCCTTGGGGATGAAAATTAAACATCAGATCAAGGTGGTCTGGATTGGTTGCTTTCAATGTATAAGGGGGTTGATTAAAAAAAAAAAAAGAACAAGGCAGGCTGGAAAGATGGCTCAGAAATTAAGTCACTTGTCTGAAAAGCCTAATGACCCTGGTTCAATTCCCCAGTACACAGGATGCACAAGTTGGCATCATGCACAAATTGGCACATGTATCTGGAGTTTATTCACAGTGACTAGAGGCCCTGGCCGACCATTTCTCTGTCTTTCTCTCTCTGTCCCTTTCTCTCTCTCTCTCTCTCTCTCACTCTCTCTCTCTCCTTGCAAATACATAAATAAAATATTTAAAAAGGAACAAAGTTACAAGAGTCAGTGGTCAGTGGACATCTTAGAGAGTCATGGTGAGTCAGGGCTGGAATTCAGTTCTAGGTATCTGCTCTCTGGACTTCTCATTAGGATATTCCTTTTGGGCCTGTAACCCTGACTTCCTACCTGCAAAATTTGGACTGAATTTGGACTATGGGGATTATAATAAATTTTTTCTAATATTTTCAAAAGCTTACAAACTGGAGATATGGCTCAGTGGTTAAGATGCTCACTTGCAAAGTTTCACAACCTGGGTTGATTCCTCAGTACACACATAAAGCCTAATGCACGAAGTGGCACATGCCTCTGAAGTTCGTTTGCAATGGCAAGAGGCCCTGGTGTGCCCATCCTCTCTGTCTCTGTCTCTCTCAACCTCCCCCTCCTCCTCCTCCTCCTCTTTCTTCTCCTCTTCTTCCTCTTCCTCCTCTTCCTCTTCTTCTTCTTCTTGTTCTTCTTCTTCTTCTCTCTCTCTCTTTGCAAATAAATAAAAAGTGTTTAGCCATTTTAAGAAAAGAGTAAAACATAGCTCTCACCTCAAAGGGACAATTTATTCTGTAACCCAATATCTATGACCATGGCTGGGAATACATTCAGACAACCTCAGTTTCCATGTTCCAACATGGTAAAGGTTCCAAAAATGTTTATGATTCTAGAACAAAAGAGACACTTTTCAAACACATTGGCAAACATCAGGTAGGCAGATTGTAACAAAGGAAAATCTCTGCTAAGGGTTCCAGATGATAGCTGATGACATTCTGAGCTTTTGAGTTGGTGGAAGCTATTAATATATCCAAAAAGTTGTATGTAACGATCACAGGAATCCTAGGTCAGACACAGAGGTGAGAGATGATATCTAGTGACTCCCGGGGCTAAAGATAACCTGAGCTGATTTGGCTCTCAATTTCAACTCTCCACAATCAGAAAGTTCTAATGAGTTAATCAAGCTGGAAAAATCTTTAACAGGGGTGTGACTTTCTCCCCTCTGGAAACATCTCTAGATGGTTCTTGTACATAATTTTACTTAATCCAAAGTGTAATGACTACCCTGATTTTGCAGATGAAGACCCTGAATCTCAGTGAGGAAAGTTAACTGACTCAAGACAAACTGCTTCTGGTCAATAATGGAGAAAGGCTTCAGGTGAGGGACAGGTGTCTTCAGAGTTAGCACTAAGATCATACTTGGACATGATGGCTATCCTCTGCCCTCAGTTCCCTGAGGACATTGTCACTGGAGACACCTTTGTTTCCCTCACAGAGGGGCCTAGGATGTATGTGATGCTAACACCAGGTGGGTAGAGGCCAGGGAGGTTGATAGACATACCATATACAGAATGGCCCTCACAACAACCTGTCATCAGCCCAAAGTATCAGTCATGCCCAGGTTAATAAATGCTAGCTTTCACCTGAAACCTAACCTAAAGTTGGTCTCAACAAAAAGATTGGAGCTTTTCACATCACCATCAGAGAGGGACTCTGCTATGTACACTCAGAAAGAAAGCATATTGATAAATGAAGCCTCTTGAAATTAATATTTTATGAAATAAATCATGCATGTGTATGAATATATAAGTATTTCATTGTCTGAAAAAATATGTCCTGTTATGACACAGGAAATCTGATGCCGTCAATTTCAAGGTCTTTGTAGCAATAAAACGCTGGAGAAAACAGTGAGAAACTAAGTCTCTCTGGAATATTAAAAATTCTGTAATTTAGACAAATACATTATCCCAGCACATGGCAGAGCTGTTGATTACAAAGGTGTCGGTTTCCACAGACAATTTCTGAGTCAACTCTACCAGATGTTTTTTTTTTTGAATAATTGTTTTCTTTTCAGTGATATTTTCATTTTACAGCAAGGCACATTGAAATGTTAATCTCTGTGAATTTGAGCCAAGTTAGGTGGCATGAGCTGATTTTATTTAATTATAATTAAGATGACTTCCCTGATTTAGAATTAAATTTAAATGAATGTGAACTATTCAAATGTGGCAAAAAAAAAAACTTAAGATGTTGTTAAAATCAAAATTATTTTATATTTCTTTGCTTGATTTTTTTTAACTCATGAGCTAAAATATGTTCTAATTGGAAGGGGAAAATGTGACTAAGATTCTTATCAGGAATTAGATATGATTTTCTTTTTAAGGATATGGTTGATAAGCTCTGGAAAAATATCAAAGGACTATTTTATAACACGGTGGATATCGTTTTTGGTGTGTGTACATGTATGCGCATGTTATGTGTGGTGTGTGTGGTGTATCCACACGTTTGCATGTGTGTGCAGAAGCACCTCTCCCATGTGCATGCCATGGGGAGGCTGGAGGTGACCTTCAGGTGTTCTCCTCTACTGTTCTCCTGCATTATTCCCTTGAGATACGGTCTTTCACTGAACCTGGAACTGTCATTTCAGTAAGACTGACTGAGAAGTGAGTTTCAGTAATTCTCCTGCCTCCACTCCTCCTTCACAAGACTGCATTTATCCACAGACAAACCAAGCATTCTGTGGGTGAGAGGAAACTGATGGTCCTTACTTGTTGAGCCCTCTCCCCAGCCCTGGAAAACACTTCTTTCACCAGAAGTATTTCAAAGTCTAATACCCAGAACACAGGAACTTGATAGATATTTTAAATATGTGAGTAATAACTGATGTGAGATTTAGGGGTTTGGAAGGGTCCCCAAGCCTGTGAACCCCAACATTTAAGTTCTTATCCATTCAAACAAAGAGTTGAGGAAAGAGATGCCAAGAGGTGTCAATTATGAGGGTTCTTTAGGAAGAATTGGTATGGGGGGGGGTCTAGAAAGACTCAAGCCAGAAGGAAATTCCCCTCCATGACCATCTGGAAAGGGAGACTGGAGAATGAAGTGATAGGGAAATCTCCAAGGAGAAGCCATTAATAAGTCACGGACACATGGAAGGCCAAACATGAGATCCCAGGCCAGGCATTGAGAAGAAGCCCACACATGGGGAAGCAGAGAGAGAAAGCACAGGAAGCCCTTCACCCTTACAAAAAGAGAGCTAAGAGATTATTTGGGGCCCAGAGCTTAGGGGAAATTCATTCCCATAATAAAGTGAGAAGCACTCAAAACCAAGGAGAAGAAATTCCCAGCCAGGCTGGGAAGGGGGAAGGGCTTACCAAGACAGGAAAGTCTGGTGCCAGGAGAATATGACCCAGAGAGCCAAGGGACAGACTATACACATGTGCCAGGCCCAGTTGTAGGGACAGACATCCAAGTAGGATGAGCCTTGTCACCTCACCAGGTGGGTGAGGAAGAAACCTGATTGGTCCAACTCAGGAGGGGCCAGCTTGCCCAGGTGCTGAGCTGAGGAAAAGGCAGGAAGTTCCTTCAAGGGAATGTTGCCAAGGAATTGTTCATAGGCATCTTGGATGAGAGTGAATCAGATGCGGGTTCCATTTCTGCCAAGGCAGGTGAGGTGGCATCTCCTTGTTCTCCTTGGGCCTTGCCTCAGACTGGCTGCTGACTGCTTAATAGTAATACTTCATCCAACTATCTCTTTTAGCTCTTAACTCAGCACTCAGTAGACTTAGCCAAGCGGGTTTCTTTAGAAAAGTATGAGGCCAACCTGGGCTACACAGCAAGATCCTGTCTGAAAAAAATGAAGACCCAAGAAACAACAAAAGAAGAGTCTTTGGAACAACAGAAAAACCAAATCAAACTGTTCTAAAAATCCTAAAGATTTTTGGAAAAAAGGAAGCCAAATATTTAAAAAAATCTTTCTAGCATAATAGCTTTTCATTTGTTAACAATAACTTTCTGTCAAATGTAAAATGCCAAATGCAAAAATAGTTTTCAAGTTTGAACTCGGAATTCAGAATCAACCGATGAGCGTGGACATTTCAAAAGAGTAATGGGCCCAGGAGATGGCTCAGTAACTAAAGCACTTCCAGCCCAAACAAGCATGAGGACCTGAGTTCTGGCCCCAAGAACCTGAGCAAATGGTGAGTGTCTGCCTCGATCCACATGCTAGGGAGACACAGGGAACCCCAGGGTTTCCAGGGAAGCTGACTTGCAAGACTAGCTGAACCAGTGAGCTGTGGGTTCAAGTGAGAGACCCTGTTCTAATAAATAACATGGGAAGCGATCAAGGAAAATACCTGAAATCAACTTCTGGCTTCCACAAACGTGCACATATCTGTGCAAGAAGGCCCTGTCACACACATATAAATATTCACACACAAACATCATAGATGCACACACAAAAAAGTAATAAATTTTCTAAATAAATTTATTACCCTTTAAAGGCAAGAAGAAGTTTAAAAACTGACCTGCTCTGTCCCTTTGTGAGCTGAGATGTGAGAGGCTGACTTTTGCAAGATGAGCAGACAGAGCCTGGATGAGATGTCAGGGAACTCCAGGCATCTCTTCACTATTCCTTGCAAGTAAAATTATGTGCATCCCCCTCAAATCTGGAGTGTAAAATCTGATCAAATGCACCAAGCCAGCTGTTGTGTTCAAAAGATGATGAAGTTAAAAATCTAACTGGAAAAGTGGCAAATAGACTAAGTGGGGAAGGATCAATAATCTATGACACAGGTAACACAAACCACAGCAGAGAAAAGTTGTTTTCCTTTAGGAGGAAGAGGGAGATCGTTAAGAAAAATTGTTTATTCACAATAAACTTCAAGTGGGGAAGATATCTCAAGAGAAGAGGCGAACTAGAGGTCTTTTGTGGAAGGAAGATGTATGCAAACAAGCCTATAGAGATAGAAAACCATCTATCATCACTAGACAATAAATGAAAAGACTCAATCCGCAGCATGTGGTTTCCATAGAGAAAGTAGACAATGCGAAGAAAGGTGGAGTTTGAAGGCTGTGCTGTTAAGAGTCAAGGCTGTTAAGGTGCACATCTGAGAAGTCCCCATGGGCCCACCCTGTGAATGCTTGTTCCCAGATTGATGGTGGCATTTGGAGAGGCTCAGAAACTTGTAGGAGGTGAGGCCTGGCTAGAAGGTCACTCAGAGTGGCCTTTGAAGGTGATACCCTGCCCCTGGCTACTGCCTCACTCTGCTCCCTGGTCCTCTGTGATGTGAACAGCGCTCTTTTCCTTTCTTTCTTTTCTGTCAGTCTTTCTTTTCTTTCTTCATTCCTTCCTTTCTTTTATGTCTGTCAGTCTTTCTTTCCTTCTCTTCTCTTCTTTCTTTCTTGTTCTTTCTTTCTCTTTTTTTTCACCTGCCACCATGAGCCATGCCTACCACCCATGTTGGGCTGGTGCCCTCTGAACTTGTAAGCCTACATAAATCCATATTCTTTTAAGTTGTCTTTCTGCTGGTTTGTCACACTGATGGAAAACTAACTTACACAGAATCTTAGGTATCATTATCATAGAAATAATTTGGCATAATGGCTCCTTAACCATAACCCTAACGCCATTTGTCACAAGAACATGATCAAGAAATGCATGAATAAGAATAGCTTTGTTTATGTGTTTCTAGGATTTATTTGTGTGCATGAGTGTGTAGTCAGGTTTTACAGAACCCAGTGAATAAAACAAAACTTTATTTAAGTCTACTAAAATTGTTACACATGAAGCAAAGATGTTACTAATTATGTTTTATTTCTGATATTTGTAAATGATTCTTGAAAAGGAAGAAAACTATAGAAATAATACATTATGGATGTTATTCTAGAATCATTCAACATTTGGAGCTTGAAGTGTTTTTGTTATAGAAACAAAAGTTTTTGAATTGACTAGAAAATTAGTAAAAGAATTAAAAGTAAAATTTCAATTTAAAAACTTAGAATAATTTATTATTGTTAAGCCTTTCATTTTGATAAGAACCCAGGGGTTCTATTGTCATGACCTTTACGTCCCTTGGAAAGAATTTAGGACTTCTTTGTCTTAGTAGACAGTTTTTCTGTTAAAATTATGCTGGCAATAATACAACTATAGATCAATACACTTTTAAGTCAACCTGAGGACACTTGAGCCAAGAGTCTAAGTAATATAGAATTTTAGTGTTGGGGGTGTTCCCACAGGTCTGTAAGCCTCAACCTTTGGGTTCTTGTCTATTTTAATAAGGAGTTGAGAAAATAGATGCTGAGATGGGTAAATTATGAATTATTAAGTTTCTTTAAGGGGAAATCAAGAATTATGAGGTTTACTAAAGGGGAAACTAAGATCCAGAATGTAACCTAGCTGAAAGAAGCAAACCAAGAAAATTATCCTCCTTGCCCACCTGGAAAGAGAGAGGGGACACAGAGAGAATTTCTATCACAGAGAAATCTTCCCCAGGAATAGGGTGCTGGAGGAGGCACAGACATACACACATGAGGCAAAACAAGAAGTAAAAGATCTTCAAATTAAAGACCAGAGAGGGGCTGGAGAGATAGCTCAGCGTTTAAGGTACTTACAACCTGGGTTCAATTCCCTAGTACCCACATAAAGCCACACAAAGTGTCTGGAGTTCATTAGCAGTGGCAGGAGGCCCTGGCATGCCCCCCTCTTCTCTCTTTTTTCTCTGTCTCTCTCTCTCTCTCTGCTTACACACAAATGAAATATTTTTTAAAACAAGAAATAGTAAGGGATCCAGAGATCAAAGAAAAATCATACATGTAACAGAGAGAAAAAGCACCCCAAAGTGAGACACGTGTAGAAAGCAAGCAGAAAAATACCCAAGTGGAAAGAAGTGCTCCCCACTTCCCAGCCAGGCTGGGAAGAGGAGTGACAAACTTCCTGGTGTTCAGGTGAAATCACAGGAGAAAAAGGGAGGTGGTCCATGGTTAGGTTCTTTTATACACATGAAGCACCCAACAGAGTCAGACTCTGGTATATAAGGAAAGATCTGATTGGTTTGTGTATCAGGGGGCTGACCCAGGAGAGGCCAATCCACCTAGGTGTGCTGAGCTGAGGAAGAAGCAGGGAAGATCCTGCTGGAGAGTGTGACTTGCAGCCATCTTGGATAGGACAGGACCTGACACTGTTTTAGTTTGGCCAGGGAAGTCAGGGTCGCATCTCCTTGTCCTTTTGGCTTTCTGAACCTCGGTCACTGCCTAGAGAAAGCTATCTTTTTCCTGGTTCTCCTTCATATGCATGAAGATAAAATGAAGATTTTTTTTTTCTAGCTTGGAAGACATACTTTAAATTGAATCCATGATGTTCGATGGCAAGATATAAAACATTAGGCTCCAAAATGACAGCAGATACGCATTTACCATTGATAGCCAAACATTATGTTATAAAGTTAACATATAAAGACAGCAACCCTGTCAGTATTTATAGAGAGGGGAAGCCTGGCAAACAGTGAGGTGGAAAAGAAGAGCTGGCTGCCAGGTTCCATGGCACACACACTCTTTTAATGCCATGTGGTTTCTTGCAGTGCAGGAGGATCTCTAGCCCATGTGGGAAAATGGACAGAGTGCAGAAAGGACTATTAGATTAGTAAACCTTCATATGAAAACAAGGTCAAGGGGCTGGAGAGATGGCTCAGTGGTTAAGGCGCTTGCTTGCCTGCAAAGCCTAACAACCTGGGTTGGGCTCCCCAGTACCTATCTAAGGTAGCCAGATGAACAAAGTAGAAGATGCATCTGGAGATTCTTTGCTGCAGCTGGAGGCCTTGATGTGTTCGCTCTCTTTCTTTCTCTCTCCTCTCTCTCTCTTTCTTTGCCAAGAGTTGAATAAAATACTTTTCTAAAAACAAAATAAAAAATGTATTTGTTACTTACTTTCTTCTGATTGTTCTAAATACCTGTCTGAAGTCACTTGGGGATTCAAGGTTTACTTGGTTCAGGTTTAAGGGGGTGCTTCCATGGAGGCAGGGAAGCCATTAAGAAGCAGCCTGAAGCTGTCATGGAAGAGCTTGCTCATATCTAGGCAGATGAGGAAGCAGAGAAAGATGGGAAATGGGGCAAACTAGAACCCTCAAGGCCCTTCCCCACCAACTGACCTCTTCCAGAGAGTCTTCACCTTCTAAAGATTCCACAGCTTCCCCAAATAGTGTCACCAGCCAGAGTGCCAAGTGTTCAAACACACGAACCTTTAGGAGACCCTTAACCCTTAGCAGAAAGCTACACTTGGTAAAGACAGAGTGAGGTTCATAACTTGCATTATTTTTGTAAGTACCCTGAGTAAAGTTAGGACACAAGAAGAAGCTAGCTGTAATTTGGAAGAAATCTCAGGCTTGGTTGGTCAGGGATATTTTGCTATTGCAAGTATACAGTAAGGACAGTTCCAAAATGTCTGTCTAAGCTAGAGAATTTCAATCCAATAGACATCCATCACACCCAGAGCACACAGGAGGTTCTGTGAGAAAAATATAAAAGTCACAATTAGAACAAGCAGTTCAATCATTGGAAATTACTGAGACAGAGATAAATTTGGGGTAATACTCAAAATCAAAATCAATATAAAGTTGGTTTTAGAGACTAAGTGTTTCCTCCTAATATCTAGGGCAACGGTGTTGGAAGGGAGAGCTTTTAGGTGGTGAAGCAGTTGCCTTCTCATTACTTGGATGAAATACCCAATCAGAAGCAGCTGATGCAAGGATGGGGTTTATTTTTGCTTATAGTTTCAAAGGGAAGTTTCATCATGGTGGGGGAAGTATGGCAGAAGCAGAAAGCAGGACATCACATCTAGTCTTATCAGGTGACAGGAAGCAAGAATGAGCTAGATCACTGATAAATGCCTCACCTAAAAAACTCCAAGGTTCATTCCCGATGACACACCTCCTCCAGCAAGGCTCTACCTGCCAAAGGCACCACCAGCTGGGGACCAAGTATGAGGCT
>PVHP010006482.1:47595-60583 GCA_004024765.1 Zapus hudsonius | reverse complement strand
AGAAAAGCTTTCTGGAATAGTGATCTCAGGAGGGAGTATCTTACCCCAAGCGGATAAGATGGACAGAATGGGTTCTGTTGACTCAGGCTGGGACTGTGTGGATGGAGCAGAGATGCTTGATGTCATTGAAGGGGTGATCGATGAGAATCCGAATAGGTGAGTCATACGGGTCCTGGCAATCCTCTGTATATTGATCAGTGAGTTGTGAGACGGAACGCTGTCACTGTGGCACTTGCTGAAGGTTCTCAGTGCCCACCAACATGCTGGCATGGAAGCAGATGCCCATGTCCAGAGCCAGGTGGCAATGTCCTTTCTTGTGACGCTGGTTCCTTCCTGGGGTCTCCGAGGCAGATGAAAAGGCCGAGTGGTTCAAGTGGTCTATAAAAGAGGTTGAAAGATAAGCCATGGTTCTTCACTGTGCAATGCATTCTGGGGTGACGTTCCGCTCCTCTAGCAGAAACAGATATGAAATGAGATCTCCTCAAGGAAGGCAGAGCATTGATTGTGAGAAAGCCTCATATGAGAAGAAGAGGCCACTGCTGGAGTAGACCTGGAAAGAAATCCAGCCCACTCCATAAGTGCAACTCCTTCCTTCCCAAGTGATGGAGGCGGGAAAGGAAGGCTGGAGGTGTGCAAGATGAGAATGCTTTTGCAAAGCCTCCAGAGACCCTTGTGCCAGGTGAAGTGTGACCCTGGAGTACAGGCAGCTGTGGTTTTTAGCAGCGTGTTTCAATTTGTGCTTTGCAGCTACAGAATCAAGGCTCCCCGTCTCCAAAATCCAGGGGTCATGGTTGGCATCTACCACGTGCCTTGGAGACACACCAGGCGTGGTCACACTGCTTTACATCCTGGTTCTTTTCAGGAACCTTTGCTCCTGCTTTAGTGACTCCTCAGGCAAGTTTAGCGGGAACCATCCTCAGCTTCATTCTAGGTCCCTCTTTTAGGGCATGGGGGTACATTGTGGTGACCCAAGAAGCCTGGAGATAGTGTGGAGCTAAATCAAGTCTGTGGTGACACCAGATTGGCTGAGCATGAGCTCTCTCCAAGCACATGTCTTCAACCAATCCCAAATAAGAATGAGCGAGTCCTCCTCCCCAGGTTGGCCTTCCCCTCATGTTACCCATACGCCTCCTTCCTCAGATTCTTTGGTCTTTTCCATGCTTGAAACCACAGCAGTGAATGTTCTGTTTGCTTGTGTTTTCTAACTACCATTCTTCTCTGCATTTGATGGTTCTCCTCTTTGATTGTAAATTAAAATTACCTGGAGAGCTTTTAAGAATTTCACCCCCCAGGCCATACAGCAGATCATTTAAGTCAGACACTTTGAAGATGGGAGCCAAGCATCATGATTTTTTAAATATCCCTCGTGGTTTCAGTGTGCAGTCAAGGTTGAGGAACTCAGCTGTACATTCCCCCTCTCTCCTGGGGTGCCATTGGCCTTTCTGGCTGCAATGGTAATTGGCTGCTTAAGAAATGTGATATGTATGGTTGATGAATAAAGCATAAGTGGAATATTTTAATATCTGATTACACTCTTTATTACACAGAGCTATTTCTTCATTTTAATGTTAAGATAAATTATTTGGTTTTATTGTGGCTATAATGTAAAAAAATAAGTTAGCATTCTTTTTATTAGCACATTATTTGTACATATTAGTAGAATTCAATGCAATAATTTCTTTCAGGCATATAGTGTGCATTGATCATGTCCAACCACCCTGGTCCCTCTCTTCTTCCCAGGCCCTGGTAATCACAATTCTATTTTTAGATAAACATATTCTTATAGTTTCCACGTTTGAGAAAATGTATACAACACTTTTCTCATTCTGTGTCTAGTTTATTTCAGTTACCTGATGGTCTCAAGTTCCATCCATTTTTCTTTATGACTGAATAATTCTCCATTATGTATAGACCCCACGTTACATTTATCTATCTTTATGGGCACCTAGACTGAATCTATATCTTAGATGTATAGTGTGACTAGTGCAACAATAAACATGGGCATGCTAATGCTCTTTTGTATGCAAATTTCACTTTCTTTGTACCTGGAGCATAAGATAGTCCTATTTTTAGTTTACCAAGGAAACACCATACTGTTCCCAACAGTGTCTGCACTCATTTTCTTTCTACTACCAGATTAAAAGGGTTTCTTTTTCTCTCTATCCTCACCAGCATTTGCAACCTTTTTTTGTAATAGAACTATAGTGAGATGGTATCTCATTGAGCCTTGGATTTGCATATCCCTTATGGCTAGTTGTATTTATTGACCATTTCATTTGCATTTCTTCTTTTGAGCAATATCAAGGATGCAGATGATTTGCACATTTTTAAATAGATAACTTGCTTTACTGTTGATACATTTTTGAATTCTTTATGTATTCTGAAATCAAACCCTCTGTCAGGTGATATATTAGTTGGTTTTTTTTTTTCTCTCTTTGCTCTGACATAAGCAACTTAAGGAAGAAAGGGTTAATTTGGGGTCACAGTTCAAGGCTCCAGAGGGGAAAGCAGGGCACAGGAACACGAGGGAGCTGATTCCATTGCCTCTGACTTTAAGAAGCAGAGAGAGAGAGAGAGAGAGAGAGAGAGAGAGAGAGAGAGAGAGAGAGAGAGGAGTGTTCATTCCCAGCCCACCTCCTGTTTATGTTGTTAGGTCCTGGACCTCAGCTCACAGGCCGGGTCTTCCCACCTCAACCAATGTAGACACTCCCTCACAGACAACCCCAGAGATCGATCTCCTAGGTAATCTGAGAGCCAATCACGTTGATAATTTTGATTACCCACTCTGGAGGAATGAGCTGGCAGATATTTTTACACATTCTGAAGGTTGTCTCCTGACTCTGTGGATTGTCTCCTTGCTAATTCGCCAACTTTTTAGTTCAATGGAACTTAGAACTATGTCCACTTTGGCTTTTGTTTCCTGAACGTTTGGGATGCTGTCAGAAAAAAATCATTGATCTCTGGCTGCACTGATGTCTTGTTCTCCTGGTTTTATTCAAGTAGTTTCAGAGTTTCAACTCTGACCTACAGCCTTTCAGAACCATTTCAGTGTGAATGACGGGGTCAAGTTTCCGTCTTCTGAGTGTGGATGTCTGGTTTTCCAAGCACTTTGGCTGACGCTGTCCTGCTTCCAATGCATTTCCAACACCATTTTGTTGTTGTTTTAATATTTTATTTATTCATTTTCAAGCAGAGAGAGAGAGAGAGAGAGAGAGAGAGAGAGAGAGAGAGAGAGAGAGAGAGAAAGAGAGAGAGAGCGCGAGCGGGCGCACCAGGGCCACCACCTTGTGGGTCTGGCTTATGTGGGTCCTGGGGAATTGAACACAGGGCCTTAGGCACTGGAGGCGAGTGCCTTAACCGCTGAGCCATCTCTCCAGCCCTGTTGTTGTTGTTTTGAGAATTAGTTGGCATGCATTCATTAATGGGATGGCTATTCTGTTATATGGTTTGTTTTTTTTTTTTTGTATTTTTTAATGTCAATTGTGTGTTGTTTGACTTACCAAGTCTCTGTAGTGTGTCTTAAAACCAGGAACAGTACTGCTTTCTAGTGGTTTCTTTGGTTATTTGAGAGTTAGTTGTTCCATAACAATTTTAAGATTTTTTTTTCCTAGTGTCATGGTTTGATCCAGGTGTCCCCCACAAACAAATGAATGTGTTCTGGGTAATCAATCCTCAGCGGATGGCAGTTTGGGTTTTAAAACCTTGCTGGATCTGTGTTGTTGGAGGTGAGCTTTTGGGGGTTATAAACCAGCTTCCCCTTGCCAGTATTTGGCACACCTTCCCACCGCTATTTCCAGTGCTGTGGCAGAGGTGATGTCCATCCCTCTCTCTGCTCATGCCGTCATTTTCCCTGCCAGGATGGAGTCTCCCCTCAAGACCTTAAGCCTAATAAACCCATTCCTCCACAAGCCACTTTTGTTTGGGTTCTTTCTGTACAGCAACTAGAAAGCTGACCACAACACCTAGTGTGTGAAGAATATCATTGATATCTTCATGAGACTCACAATGAATTGACAGATTGGACTGAGACATTTTAGCAAAGTTAATTCTTATAATCCATGAACCTGGAAGTCATTTTTATGACTGCTTTGATTTCTTTCATTGGTATTTAAAATTGTCATTGGTCTTTCACTACCTTAGTTATGTTTACTACTATGTTGTTTTATTGTTAGTTTTGTATAGCTCTTGTGCTATAAATGCTACTGTTTTTTGTATGCTGATTTGGTAGCCTACTACTTTACTGAGTTTATCAGTTCTAAAAGTCTCTTGGTTGAGTCTCCTCACTGATGGGACAAAATACCTAAACACAAAACGGTTCAAGGGAGGACAGATTTATTTTCCAGTAAGAGTTCCAGGTTATAGTCCATCAAGGCAGGGAAGATGTGGCAGCCTAGGCTTCAGACAGCTGGTCAAAATGAATACATAGTGAGGGCCAGAGAGTGATGAATACCGCTGCTCAGCCAGGCTTCTCTTCATGTAGTCCAGGATCCCAGCCCATGGAATGGTAGCACCCACAGTTAAGGTAGGTCTTCGCACACCAAATAATCCAATCAAGAGAATTCTTCACAGGCATATCTGGCTGCTAACCTCATCTGGTTAATAATTTTCAGGTAATTCCAGGTCCTGCCTATAAACCATCACATACATACATGTCTTTATGTGCTTCTATGGATGGAGCCATATTATTTGCCAGCAAAAATGAATTTAACTCCCACCCTTCCTTTTTCTATGCCTTTTCTTTCTTTTTGTTGACCTAATTCCTATTGCTAAAATTTTTAACGCTGTTAAATAAGACCTGTGAAGGTGGAAACCCTTGTCTTGTTCATGATTTTAGAGAAAGTGCTCTCAGTGTTTCTTAGTTCTCTGAGATGTTGGTTGAGGATTTAGCATAGATAGTCTGCATTACATTGTTGATAAAACTCCACAACATATTTTCTTCTGGGCTTTCATTTTGAACTAATGTTGAGTTTTGCCAAATGCCTTTTCTATATCTATTGAGATGATCGTACTCTGCTGGTATAATGCCTCACATGCATTGAGCTGTGTCCATTAGACCCTCCTTGCATCCTTAGAAGGAAACCAACCTGATCAGAGTATATGATCTTCTTAATGGCTGTTGAGTTTGACATACTAGTATTTTCAAAGGATTTTGAAATCTATATGTTATCAAGAGATATTGATCTATTCCTTTATTTTTATGGAGTATTTTTTGGCTTTGAAGATAGGATAATGTGATCTTATAGCATGATTTTAGAGTGTTTCTTCCTTTTAATTTTTGAGTGAATGGCATTATTCTTTAAAAGTTTGGTTAAATTATAGAGTAAAGCTATCTAGTCATGGGCTTTTCTGTGTTGGGAAGGTTTTAATTACTTAGTCAATCTTATGATTTGTTATTTATCTACTTGGATTCTTTAATATATTCTTGATTCAAATTTGGTAGATAATATGTCTTCAGAAATTTGTTTTTGTTTAGATTTTTCTAATTTGTTAGCATATGGTTTCCATAATATTATCTAAAGATCCTTTGAATTTCTGTGATACTGGTTGTAATGTTGCTTTTTTTCATCTCTACTTTTATTCATTTGGATATTTTCTTTACATGGGTAGTATAAGGGCTTTTCAGGTCTATGAGTCTTTGCAAAGAAAAGTCTTTGTTTCATCTATTTTGCCTCTACATCATTTATTTCTGCTGTTATATT
This sequence comes from Zapus hudsonius, assembly GCA_004024765.1. Taxonomy (NCBI): domain Eukaryota; kingdom Metazoa; phylum Chordata; class Mammalia; order Rodentia; family Dipodidae; genus Zapus; species Zapus hudsonius. Next base: position 54,884 of record PVHP010006482.1, on the reverse strand, counting down.
TATGACTTCTTTCCCTCTGCTAGTTTAGGGTTTATCTTTTCAGGACCTTGAGGTAAATTCTTAGATTACTTCATGTCTTCCTAATTTTTCAATGTGAGCATGCATATCTAAACATCTTTCTGTTTAAAAATAAATAAGAATAAAATAAAATAAAAACTTTTCTCTCATCACAGTTTTAACTGTATCCTAAAGGTTCTGGTAAATTGTGCTTTCATTTCCATTTGATTCTAGGAACGTTCTAATTTCCTCCCTGATTTAGTCAATGATAAAGTGGTCATTCAACAATGTATCATTCTATCTCCATGTGTTTGTAGAGTTTATGTAGTTCTCATGATTAGTTCTCATTTTACTGTTCTATGATCTGTTTAGGCACTAGAAAGTATCTTGATTCTTTTGTCTTTGGTGAGATCTTATTTTGATCCTAGAATATGGTCAATTTTAGAAAAGTTTCAGTTGACTATTGAGAAGCATATTTATTCTGTTTCTGTTAGGTGGGATATTCTGTATATATCTGTTAAGTCCATTTTATCTATAGTGTAATTGAATTCTGAGGTTTCTGTGTTGGATTTCAGATTTGAGAATGACATGACTTACTAAAACCTGTGTTGATCAGTGTTTTTTTTTTTTATGGAATTGGGAATCCCAATAGTTGATGCATATATACTTACAACTGCTATGTCTTCTTAATGAATTGTTCTCTTTATTAATATAAAGCGGCCTTTGTTATCTCTTATGACTGATGTTGGTTTGCAATCTACTTTATTAGATATCAGAATAACTATGCCAGCTTGCTTTTGATTTTTATTCACTTGATAGATTGCTAAGCCATGAAATAGCTTCTTGGGTTATTTATTTGAAATTAGTCTCTCTCTCTCTCTCTCTCTCTCTCTCTCTCTCTCACTCTCTCTCACTCTCTCACTCTCTCACTGTAGCACTCAACAAGCACTTAGTTTAACACAGTTGGAGCCAGTCAAAATTTAACATAGGGCCTCCTTTACTCAGTGCACCCAGGGATTTTTCTCATCCCGCCATTCAGCTAAAGTACCCACAGCAATCAAGGTCAAATGAGTCATGCCTAGATAAGGGCAAAATTTCTCTCACAGACAGTGTGTATTGCTCAAGGCTGCCTTGTGGCATGAGTATCTGTGGAACCATGGACTTCTTTTCCCATCCTGATCTCAGAGGGCAAGCTCCCCGGACTGGGTTCCTAAAGAACTTGTGTTCTGTCTCTTTCTGTGTCCCAACACCCAACCCTACAGTGCAAGCAATCTAATGGCTTGATTCAGAGTCATTTTGCTGCACAGAGTTAAGTTCTCCAAAGAGCTTGCTGTACAAGATTAATGGTTGGTATTAAAATCCCCAGAAACCATGTAAAGACAGACACAGTGACGTGAGCATCTATAACTCCAGAATGCCTGTAATGAGATGGAAGGTAGGGATTGGAGAAACTGTGGAAGCTCATGGGCCACCTAGCCTGGTGTGTGTACAGGGTGGCCAGTAATGAGAGATCTCACCTCAAACAAGGCAGAAGATGAGGACCAACTTCAGGTTGTTCTCTGACACAAACATGCCCCCCCCCACTCACAGACAACACATACGCATGTCATAGCATGTGCACACACACTCAGATACACACACAATAAAAAGAATTGAGAAGTCTTAGTATACTTGATATATAGCACCATTTGGTAATTGCAAGAGTCAGTAGCTACCACCCAAGGCACATAAGTAATATACCAGAATAATTCATGTTATTAAAATGTAAGTATGATGAATCACTAAAACAACTTCAAAAGTTGGGATAATAAAACTTGTCTCTTATGTTTCTGTCTGGAATGAGGATGGGGTCTGATGCCTGAAGTCTTACCTTGTACTCTATCTAGTGAACATTATTGGCCAAAGCGAGGGTTTGAATTCCTTACCATGGTACATGGCAAGGGATGTTTTGGGCAAATGCTCCCAAGCAAGATTCTTTTTCTGGGGTTGCTGCAGTGTGTGGAAATGCTGTCACCTGAGCCCTTGATTGCAGTAGTTTTAAATACCTAAGTGGCAGTGCTCTGGATCTTCATGGCCAAGTCTTTCCATTTTAGTAATAAATGGCCAACGATGTTGCTATATTTATAGTCTTTTAAGTTTCCTATCACTCCCAGGAGAGCGATAGGGATAGTAACGTTTATGGAGATTCCACAGAGTGGCATTCGATTTACCACCTTGCAGATTCTTCTGACTATAACTCTGAGTAACAGCATTCTATTAGTGCCAGAAGGTTGTGGCAGATGGCTGAGTTTATGTGCCAGGTGCATTCAGATGTTCTGAGAAATCTCTGTTGAGATAGACCCTGGGTAAATAGAATGCTGGATTGAATGGTGGGGCTGAGAAGTCCCATCCTGTCTGTCCCTACCATCATCTAGATCTTCACTGTTAACTGTGACACTTCCATAGGCCCTGTGACTGTGGAAGAGGGTGCATTGGAGCAAGTTCCCATCCAGCCTTAGCCATTTAAGCCATAGTAAGGGTTTCCTTCAGTATAGGAAGTGCCAGTGTTTGTCTCTGGGCTTTTCTAAATTTCTACCACTTCCACTCAGCTTTAATTTTTTTCTGTATCTATATTTTGACAATTGTATATAGGTACATTTTGCTGACATGCACCCTATGTTACCATCTCTTATTCCCCCTCCCACTCTCATTGAACCTTTTCTTCTTCAGAACTAGTTACCCTTGTAATTTGATGCCTTTTTAAATTTTATTTTGTGACCAATTAAGTTAGTTAAGGTTACTTGCCTGAGCATGGGTGGTTAGTTTATTGGAGCATAGGTAATTTACCAGGGGTTACATCACTGAAGAAAATCTCTCCCCATTCCCAGCAACAGTAAATGCCAATAACTTCTCTGGGAGGGGTGGGACCTCATGAGCCCCTCCCCTGTCCAGGATGTATTTTTGACAGGCCCAGTCTTTTTAAAAAATAATTTATTTATCGAAAATGAAGAAAGAGAGGGAGAATGGAATATATATATACATATATATACATATATATATATATATATATACATTCCATATATATATAATGTATTCAGAGCCTCTTGCCACTGCAAACTAACTCCAGGGGCCTATACAACTTTGTGCATCTGACTTTATGTGGGTACTGGGGAATTGAACATGGGCCAACAGGCTTTGCCAGCAAGTACCTTTAACCACTGAGCTGTCTTCCCAAGCTGACAGGTCCATTCTGGTCCAGGAAACCACACCCACTTAGATCATGTTGTGTTCAGAAGCCAGCATTCCACGGCACACTGCCTCATCCTCCAGAGTTTGTATTCTTTCAGCTATAGATGTCTCATTTAGGGATGAACATTCTACAGCCTTTTATTCTCAGCACCAGTGTAGTTTCTGCAATAAACTCCACCCATGGTAAAAAGAAAAGAAACTTCTGTGACTAAAGATGCAAGCAGCACTAATCCAAATATAAGTAGAAGGTGACTTGATGATCCATTTAGCAAATTACAGAAGTAGCTGTCCCTTCAGGGCCCATGACCTCACAAGATGAGCTTTTGACTAGGTTTACAGTACCAGGCATGAAATACATTCTGTAGAGCGATGTTCAAAGCCAATTAGAAGTTGTTAACTCCCATAACAGATCTGCCACTATTGCACAGGTAAGCACATCTTGTGTACCAGACAGGACCCATGGCTACTCAGTCTCACTCAGAGCTGTGGATGACTTTCCTCCAACACCCTCCATGGCACTGGACATCTAGCCAGCAGCAAGGAAGCTTCTAGCTCAATTCCAGCTTGATTTCTCTGTGGTTTGCAACCAAAGCACTGAGTATATTTTAGCAATAGGATCTTGACATCTGGTCTACTCAGCTTTAAAATATTGGTCTATTTGTAGTGTAGTTAAGCTTTATTACAATTTGAGGTCTAGATATATACATATGTACATATTATATATATATATATATATATATATATATATATATATATATTACATGCCGTCTTTTGTTACAGTAAGGAAGATGTTAACATTAATGATCTCATATCATGCTACCTATAATGGAAGGCAGGTAAATTCACATGGAAAAGTCTTATGTGGGTTGGCAGATAAATAGGCAGGATTTTCCCTTTTTTCATTCACTAATGAGCTAGACTTTGTTCTCATAGCATCTGCATGCAAGAGGAGAAAACTTGATCACCATCTGGGTTCAATGGAAGCCAAGAAAAATAACAGGACGTCCAATTAAATATTCCTGATCCATGTCCCTTCCCCATCTCTGCCCTTTTTATCCTGGACAAAGCATCTGCTATAGTGCTCAATGCACCTGTCCTCCCATGCATGCCCTTTGGAGAAAGGATTCCCTTTGGCCAAGTAAAGGTCCTGCCTTCACCTTCCACAGTAACCATTTACAATGGCTTGTTTGGAGCTGGGGAAATGGCTTAGCAGATAAAGGCACCTGCTTGGAATTTCTTGTGTGATTTGTGTCTGGGTTGGATAGAATGTTCTGAGAATCCATGAACTAAGTCTTGTATTCTTCCCCTCTGCTTATAGAAAGGTGAAGGGGATGCTGAAATGAAGGCTATGGCCTAATAGAGATGATTTATTTGCTGCTAAGATATTCCTCATTGTCATCTGTATGGAAACATCGCATTTTCAGTTCCTCAACAGGGATTTGTGGGCGTGTGTGTGTGTGTGTGTGTGTATTTAACAGCAAAAGAATAATGGGTAAATGAATGAAGGCCTGAGAGAACATAAGAGGATCCCAGTTCAATCCTCAGCACTTACACATGCCTGTAACCCCAGGTCTGTCGGGGGAGGTAGAGCTGGGAGAATCACTGGCATTCCCTAGTCAGTCAATCTAAGCAAAAATGGCAGCTCTGAGTACAGTGAGAGACTCTATCTCAGGGAAACACCTGGACAAATGATAGACGGGAAATCCGACTTTCTCCTCTGGCTTCTGCAGCATGCTAAAAAGAATATATAGAATGTATTCAATGATATATGCATCTGCACACACATGCATATACAGCACATACCGTACCACATATATTGCGTGAACAAAGTTTGTCTTCGGTAGTACTCATGATCATGACCATTGTCCCCCTTTTCCAAGTCCCCCCCACAATACATACAAACATGTTTCCATTAATTCCCTCATATCTTTGTTTTTCTTCAAACTCAAGTAGACTCTTGCCTCAGGACCTTTACACTTGCTGTTCCCTTACCTGAAATGCCCACTCACACAAATCCTCAAATGTAAGTATCTCCCTGCAGGGAATATTTTTTCCCTTGAGTTTTGGTTGCTGTTTCCTGAGGACCCGGTACAGTAGTCAACACACAGCACATGCACAATCCTGACTACTGAGAGGCCAACGGATCTATACTCACCAACTCTACTTTTCAGTTGTGTTACCAAGTTTATTTTTCATAGGGTTCTTGCAGAATCGATCGAATGACTAGGACTAACATGACTATTTCCTGACACTGTCATTCTCTCCCTTTCTGACCCTTCCTTGTCAGTTACTCTGTAGTTGTCCTGATGCCAACCAATGGAGATAGTTCATTTGGGGGTCACTGTACTGGAGTCGCCTCCTGCAGGGAGACATCTGTTTCTTGATGTTTGCGTAACTAGCTCCTCACTCGGGTCTCAGTTTGAAGCTTGCCTCCTAGGTGAGCCGTCTCTAGTTACCCCTTTCCCATCTCCATCCCACGACACTGTTTTATTAAGAGCTTCCCTGTCATCTCCATCACTGTATTATCATGGGCTTATGGTACATGACACACAGTGGACACTCAGAACGTTTGGAGGAGGACAAATGAATGTTATTAGTCTCACAACTGAAGCCATGAGACTTCTTCTCACTGCGTGACAGAGCCAACCACATGGTACTGAAATGATGTATTTATGAGTCCGCCTCCTGCAGCCTCTGAGTGCATCTGGGCCAGGAATGATGTTTAATTCATAGTATTCCTTACAGCCTTCCACAGCTTCTGGCACCTAGTGACATTCCATAGGTGATTGCTAAGCTAACAAGAAGCTGTAGAAAGGCCAGAGGCTTATCTACCAAGTTCCTCTCACTTGAGAGATGCAGAGTATGAATCACAGAGCATAAAATATTAAATAGTGAATATGATAAAATTACCAAGGGAGGCCTTATGACGAAGAGCATGAAGTAGAGCTAAGCTGTGGAGAAAGTGTCTAGAATTAGTCTCACAGACAGAAGAAGTGCAATAGTGAGACCATTAATTCATGATGTCGTTTCAGAGAAATGTTAAGCTTCTGGTGCAGGAAATATACCCACTCAGCTAAAAGATAATTCTCCCCACATACTAGATTAATAGTCCCCGTGAGTAAGTCATCATTTTGAGAATCCAAACATATCCTTTGCGTATTCCCCCATTTTCTTTCTCTTGTGTTTGTATCCAAACGCTTTCTCCTTGCCCATAGTACTTTCTCTCACATTGCTGAGAAAATTCAAGTCCTTCAAGGGGAAATCCCTAGCTTTGGAGCTCCTCGGTTAGAATGATCTTTGGTCAGACACATGTCTCCTCTTCATCTTTTGCTGCCTTGGTATCTTTCTAGGAATTTACCTTAACATTGCATGGGATCCCTGCATATTTGTCTTTTGTCATGTAACACCCTGATTCTTCAATGATTTCCAACTTTCCTGCATTTTGTATCTTTTCTTTTTTAAAAAAGTACTTTGTTTATTTGCACGCAGAGAGAGAAAAGAGAGAAAGACAGAAAAAGAGAGAGACAGAAAAAGAGAGAATGGGCACACCAGGGCCTCCAGCCACTGCAAAGGAACTCCATATGCATGTGCCACCTTGTGCATCTGACTTTATGTGGGTACAGAGGAATCAAACTCAGGTCATTAGACTTTGTAAGCAAGTGCCTTTACTGCTGAGCCATCTCTCCAGCCCAGTATTTTTCTTTGTTAAAATTCTCTTGGCCATTGAAATATGTACAAATGTTTCCTATTATCGTCTCTCAAGCTCTACATTTGCCTTCATGGCTAGGTAGCTTCTATGCATTGGCATGCTATCTCTATGCTTTACCATTAGTCTTTCTGTTACCATGGTGTTGCTCTTGTTTTCCGTCTCAGGTATGGACATCCCAAGGAATTTACCCTTTCAAAAAAAAAGTCTTTGGGCTGGAGAGATGGCTCAGCGGTTAAGACACTTGACTCCAGTGCCTAAGGCCCTGGGTTTCATTCCCCAGTACCCATGTAAGCCAGACCCACAAGGTGGTGGCCCTGGTTCTCTCTCTCTCTCTCTCTCTCTCTCTCTCTCTCTC
>PVHP010006482.1:25659-47495 GCA_004024765.1 Zapus hudsonius | reverse complement strand
TCTTTGTGCTTGAAAGTGAATAAATAAAAATATATTTTTTTAAAAGTCTTCCTTAAATTGTTTTTCTATTTTCATCTGTTTGGTAAAATTCCAAGTATATTTCCTACATCTCTGACCTAGTTAGTAACAAAATATTGTTTGAGCATCCTTCATCAAATATCTAAATGACTCATCGTTATCCAAATGAACTATTCATTAAGCAAGTGCCATTTTGCAGGGATGCAAAGGGAACTCCAATCTGGAGAAGTTTAAAAGTAACTCGCTAACAAAGTAATAGGTTATAAAATAGTGTGCTATCCATCTTTACTGAGAGGGTAGTAGATGGATAACGGGCAGGACTTCATCTGAGTGGCCATGCTGATAGAAGGGTAAATAAGCAAAGACTTGGAGTTCAAGCACTTACTGAATTTAGGATGAGGGTAGGCTGAATACTGTAAGGAGAGGAACACTGCAGGATTATATGCTGGTTATTATCTCATTTCACCTGCTGAGTCTCTATTAAGACATTCTCAAGATGAATATTATTAAGTTTAATGTTATTTTTAATTGACAAATCATTGTGCACATCTATGGAATATAGTGTAGCTTTCAACCTATGTGATTTTCAGCATATGTTCCATATCTATGAAATATAGTATAGATTTTCAACATTATATATATGATATATGTATATATCATATAATCTCAAATACTTATAATTTCTTTGTGGTAACAGTATTCAAAATATGCTTTTAAGAGCAAGGTACAGTGGCTCATGCCTATACTCCAAGCATTCAGAAGCCTGAGGTGGGAAGACCATATGAGTTTGAGGCCAGCCTGACCTAGAGTGAGACCCAACCTCAAAAAGATAACACACAAGTACAACATTATTTTCGTTGTTTTGAAACATCCAACATGTTGTTGATAACTATAGACATCCTGTTGAGTTACAGACACTAAAAGTTGCTCTTCCTCTGTAACTATGACTTTGTACCCATTGACCAAGCTCTTCATTTCTCCCCTTTGGGCCACTAATCAGGAGTGAGGCCAGCTGTTTTAGTGAGATGAAGCTGCAGTTGTCTTTCTGGGCCTGCTTATTTCACTTAACATAATTCCCTCCAGGGTCATCTATGTTGCTACAAATGACAGGACCTCTTCATTTTTAGGACTAAATGGTGTTCCATTGTACATATACACACATGTTCTTCATCCCTTCATCCACTGATGGACTCGATTGGATCCCTATTCCTGCATAATGCTGCGATGAACATGGGGTGCAGATACTTTGTTGAAGCACTGATGTTTCCTTTGGGTCTAGAACCACTGTTTATTGAATGTCGATTTGTGTAACACTTCAGATACTGTCAGGATAGTAAGTGGAATCTGGGCTCAGAGCCCATGATTTCACATGAAAAAGACCAAATGAATGAGCCTAGGAAGCTTGCTGTGAGAGGGAAGACCACCAGTTCCTGGGCTGGGGCAGATGAGGAAGAGAAAGGAAGGTGGACATCTCAATGACACTAGACTTCATTCAATTCTGAAAGAGATGAGTTGAACAGAACACAGTGCATGGACAGTCACACACACTGTGGTTTTTTCTCATGTTCTTTCCACCAGAGCTGGCCACCAACTGACTGTACTGGAGCTCTGGGTTAGGAGTTTTCATAAGCTGTATGAGTGATTTTTGAGCTTCATTCAAGTTTGAGAAGCACTTACCAAGATCTGACAGAGGAAGGCGAGGGACATAGAGCTCACAGTCCATCCCAGGAGTAGCTCGATCTCTTCTGCTCACAGTCCATTTGCTGCTGCTCAGTCATCAGAAGGGACTATACTAAATCTGCTCTATGGTCCATAGATATGGAACATATGCTGAAAATAACATATGTTGAAAGCTACACTATACTCCATAGATATGCATAATTTGTCAATTAAAAATAACATTAAACAATAATATTCATCTTGAGAATGTCTTAATGGAGACTCAGCAAGTGAAGCGAGGTAATAACATATATTATCCTGCAGGATTCCTCTCCTTACAGTATTTATCCTACCCTTATCCTAAGCCCAATAAGTGCTTGTTCTCCAAGTCTTTGCTTAATTACCCATCTAACTATGTAAGATGGCCCAGGTCTGTGTTCCTGAAATGTCTTCCCTTCTTGTTGGCCCCACTTCTAGTCTCTCACACTTAAATTTTTCTCCTCTCAGTAGTCAGTCTAATCCTCCCAAAATGCTAATCTACTGTGCCATGCTGACCAAAACCTCTGGTGTCATTGCTTTCCAAGTGGCATTTCTTAGACCTTCTCTGTGGCATTTCTGGCCTTATGATTTGACCTCACTTCCCATACTGAGTGTTAAAGTGCACCCATGTTAAACTACTGCAATAAAACTGGCTGATCTCTGGGCCATGTACCCTCTTCTATGGGTCTCTGCACCTGATGCTTTTCCCATGATCCTTCTGGCCACTTCCTCTTTCAAGGTTCAGGCAAAATGTAACCATGTGTAGAAACATGTCTCTGACACTGTCTTTATCAAGCCAATGCCAAGATTGGGTGGAATATCTTCTACTAATTCAGAATCACTGGTAATCCCTTTGAGTCTTAATCTTTTAACTCTCTGAAAGGCATACACTCTTACACATGGTTACTTCTTGGGTGTCGATTAAGAGCTCCCTTAGCAGATAGCCCCTCAGTGTGTACCATGTGTCAGATAATGGATGCAAAGTGGCCTGGTCCACACATGCTCAGTAGATTCTTGTAGACAATGATGCTAATTGTCTGTATCGTACTTGAACTAGGGTGCATTATGAAATCCAACGAGCTCACGCATCTTAACTGCAACCAAGACTTTGGTCACAAGCACTACAGCCTCTACTTTGAGCAGATGGGACCAGAGGAAAGAGAACCAATCCCTTCACCAGAAAATCAACTCAGTGTTAGTCTGTCCATCTTTTTTCACAAAGTCTGTGTATCTTCATCAGTGCTAATTTGCATATGGAATTTACATAATAAACAGGGAACTAAGGAAACACAGTACTTGAAATGTAATCAAATTACATTGTTTTGAAAACAGAACAATTAAGCTGGCTGATGTTGGGAGGTCTCTCAAATACTCCATCATCTCCTGCAGGGTTCCGTGGCTCATTCCTGTCTATGCTTCGGCCATGACTCATTCTGGTGGGCCAGTTTCTTATGGAAAGTGGGAAGCTCAGAGATGTTCAAATAAAAATGGTGGCAACTTCCCTCACAGACGTGAAAAGAAGTCTGTCTCATTAGCCTCAGCAAGTTATAGATCAGGAGCAGCTGCTCCCCTTGCTGACCCCTGGCAAAGCTCTCCATGAGATGATCTTGCGTTCCCCTCCTCTCCTGAGCTGGCTCCCTCATCTCTGCCAGCATGTGCTTTTCCCAAGATGACCACACACAGATATGCAAGCTGGATCCTCTGAGAAACAGACAAGCTGCAGACAGCAAAGGCCTCACTGAGAAACAAAGGACATGAAAACAAAGGGGTACAGAGTTGTTCTTGGGGGCGCAGGTGTCACCTGCTCATTCCCAGGTAGGCAGTGGAAGAGCAGGAACTTCTGGCTTCAGAATCTGGGAGCATTGGCACTCCTGTGCATTTCCCTGGCTGGATAGGTAGATGGTAATTGGTTGAATGCTGAAAGAATAACTTCGGATATGTTTGCTTATGGGCCAAACTGACCACAAAGTTATACACTGTTATGTATATTACCTACCTGTGAGATATGTGTTAGTTTTTGCTTTTTCCCTGTTGATATCCTGAATCTCCCAGTAAGGTTATATTACATGTGACCCTAAACAACCAGCCTACCAGGAACAAAACCAAAATGTACAACTCAAACTTGGGCTTTCTACCCTGAACAGGAATCCTTTGTATAGTCTTTTTGTTTAAGGTAGTTTTATTTATTCTTGGGGTCATACAGTCTTAACACATTATAGCACTTAATTGTTTATAGGCAGGCGTGCATTGAATGAATGGATAAATGAAGTGATTGTCTATACTTTCTGTCTAGAATGATGGGTATTGTGGTCGTTTTGAATAATAAGCCATGTTATTGAGTAAAGGCTCTTCTGATGGTTCATTTTTCTAATGTCACAGCTTTTATGCTACACTTGAAATTTCAGTAGCCAGTCCATTCAACAGATACAACAGAAAAGATCCAGGAGCCAAAAGTAACCATTTTAGTGAAAACCAGTGAATAAGCAGATGGGTCCCAAGCCTTTGCTTGCACAAGGATCCCTGAGGCAGCTTGTCAGAATGCAGATCACCAGGCTCCACCAAACACAGCTTTCTACTCAGTAGATCTGGGCAGAACCTGGAAGTCTGCATAGGGAAGGACACTGGGAGTGGCTATGTGGCAGATTGCCCACAGATCCCATGGGAAGTAGTCCAGTGAATCTGTGGGGCTCTTTGGATAATTAGATTCCCTGAGAAACCTTGAAAGTTATGTCGTTTTTCCAAAGGGAAAAATCACTACTGGAATAACATGATTGGCCTATTATTTCCTGTAATGATTTTTAAAACTGTACAAAACACCTGAGACCTACAGAATGATGTATCCATGTGTCATCCTAGCTTAATTGGATGTGAGTAGACACAAAATTCCAAATTACCTAAAACTCCATATTGATTTTTAGAGCAAAGGGTCATGATTCACTTTGTATGTCCAGTGTCTTTATAACACCCCATAAGAATTTATTAATAATGTTATTGAAATTAAGGCATGTAAGAATGAATGTCTCATAAATATCACTGGGCAATAAAAATTGTCTGAAAATGGGGACTTCAATATAAAGGACAGGGTCTTAGGTATGTCCCTCTAAAATTAGGTGATTTTTAACCCCTTATTCACAAATCCACATTCCAGATAGTTTTTTAAAATCATTCATTCATTGAATTAATACCTGCCTATAAATAATTAATTACAAAAATTAATATAACTTTGCTAACTCAAAAGCTGATATAAAGAACTACCTAGTGAGGTAGAATTTACAAAATTGGGGTATATATTTTCATTCTGTTATAAAACCAAATCTAGCCTGCACTCTGCCACTGAGCTACGTCCTTACCAAGTTGTTCAAACTGACCTTGGACTCACTAAATAGCCCAGATCGACCTTGAGTTTGTGATCTTCTGGTCTCATCCTCTAAAGAAGCTGGGATTACATACCTGTGCCATAGGGCCAGTTCCAAAGCAGATCTTGAATGTGATTTGCTTGGAAGCTAGTTCCAGTGTGTACAAGTGGGGAATGGATAGTAATGAGTGAACACGGAGAATACACTTTAGAAGCTGGGGTTTATCAGTGACTGCTTTCCTTGTTGGCTGAGGTCATTGAGGGAAGTTTCTGATCTCTAGAACTTTGAGTACCAAGCAGTCAGTAGGAAAATAATTCTCAGATTTCCAGGCGCTTAGTATGTCTGTCTGGACTGTCCCCTGCGTGGTTGAACAATGAAGAACCCCTAGTACTAGTAGACAAACAGAGAGATGCCAGCGTGTGAGGTAAAAGTGAGAGTACATAGCACCGTCCTGTATAGCTTCCGATCACTCCAGTGGGCTCTGAGAAGATGGCCAAGGCATCAGCAGTAGCTACTCCATATTGTAGATGAGGGTGTCTTAGCTTTGGCAATGATGAAGGAAATGTCTCCCTTGGGAGCTCTAACCAAAGTGATGCTGTTCATGGAAGTTTCTATCCTGACTCAGTGTGGTCTGTAGAAACCTTAGTCAGGGAATGGGATTTCTTGATCTGGAATTTGGGCATACAGCACAGTGTCAAAGAAGCAAATGCAAAGCCTCTGAATTACATTAAGAACATTTGCAGAGCCATCAATGTTGAATTCATCTCAACTCCTTGATGTTAATATGTGGGAGAAAATGTCTTCAAATCAGTGACAGTCGGTAGTAAAAAATTAACTACAAAAAAAAGATACAACCTTTTTCTTATCTTTCCTTTATTATAAAGCTTGCATATGTGCAAGCTTTATAAAACACAAGTTTTTACTCATCCAAACGTCCCTCTAGAGCAGAGGCTATGTTCTTCTATAAGAGACCCCATCTTTTTCTCCAGGGTTTACTATCACACAAATATCCAATGCCTTATTGTATGTGACAAGCAACAGAGGTAGCATTCTGAACACAGAATAGTCAGCTCTGTGTTAACAAGCTTTCTGGAGGAGAATGTTGAGTAACATGAGTTTCTTCTAGCCAAAGGAGGAAAAGAAAGAAGGCCTGCTTCCTGCTGTGAACTTTCAAACTGTTTTTATACAAGGAAAAAAACCTGTCCACCTCATTCTATAAAAAGAAAGACATTAAACTCTGTTGGTGACCCCCTCCTGGTCTCCAAGCTTTCATTTGACAATCACATATAGATTGGTCTACATGTCTCTATTTTTTTTTTTAGCAAAGCATTTTTAGAAAAGCATTGTGTCCCGGAATCAATAAATCAAAATTGGATTGCGTCATCCTCAAAGGCAAATTGTTATCTTACTAAAGAGGCTATGTGACAGAGTCTCTAGTTTGGTAAAATACATGAACAACAAAAAAAGGATTAAGATTTCTTTGGCTGAAAAGAAAATTCTAGATGTTCTTTTCTTTTTCTGTTATGGGGACAGTTTTCGGAATTGTCTCCTAGAACAAGAGATTAAATGTCAAAAGATAAAGCAGGTTCAGGTCCCATTATTTAAAGCCACCAGAACCTAGTCTCTGACCAGAGGTGATTTTGTTCACAAAGAGAATGAAGTCAGCTTGACAGATTAGACTGTCCATGACAGCCTGAGACAAAAGACAGGGGCTAAGGATCCCTTCATTACCAAAACTCTGGAAGGAGCAGAGGATACAGGACAGTCAGAGAGACCAGAGTACCCGGAGATACCAGTACTCAAGGGAGAAACAAAAGCCAACAGTCAGAAGCCAACCAAGTTTCCAATGGCAGGTTAAGATGCTTAGCACCGAGGTTCTGCAAGGGTCCTGGGCAGCCCGAGGAGGTCAGCTCCCTGAGGGACTGGTACTGTAGTATGAGTTCGTGAAGAACTCTGGGTCCTGGAGTGCTGACAGCATTATGCAACCATCAGTTCTGTGTTGACAAGCATCTGTTTTCTTGTCATCTTGAGCCTTCTGGGATCCAAGAAAGCCATGAAACCTGTGCTAAAGAACTCATTTTTAGACTTTGTTCCCTAGCATTCCTGACCAAACCACAAATACACTTCCTATTCCTGCGATAGCTTTCAAGGTGACATTAAACTGATTTTCCAGAAGGAGGCTGCAGCCAGGCCATCTTAGAAAGGGAGATCAAATCACCAAGCCTCACTCCTGCACTCCCTGACCGGGCTTGGGGCCCATGCTGCAGGACCCCATGGATCTCTGGGAAGAGCCTCCACACAGAACCTTTGTATCTCCACTGTGTTCTAGACCTCAGGAAATCACTGGCATGGGCCAGCAACTTCCCCTCTTTTGTGAATGAGTTTACCTGACTGTGCCTTTCCCAACCCATCCCTGAGAGAGAGAAGATAGTCCTCCAATGTTTACAAGGAAACTAGAGTCTCTGAAAGCACTTGGGGGCTCCCTACCGCTGAGATTTCACCTCACTCTGTCTACCATTTACCTCCTTGGGACCTTCTCCACATAGTCATTAGTGTGGGAATGGAATGGAGTTGGAAGCACTTATTTCCAGCCGCATGACTTGGCAGGGTGGTACAGTTAGACCACTTATTTTGGAGCTCAGGGCTCATCCTATGAAAAGTCTTGGTTCAGCAAGAATATGGTCAAGGATCTCTTATTTCTTGAGAGAAGTGGCCTTATGCAGACATCAAAAAGCAACAAGGATAGTTGTTCATAAGCTTATCATGGAAAGGGGAAATAAAACCTTCATTTAAAAGATAGCAAATGTGATGTCAACTTCTGGGTGACAGCCCTGAATTCTCTTTAGCAAAAGACATCTGTCTCAGTTTAATAGCAATTTTACAGACATGTTGCATGAATGTAGCCTGTAAGGTCTTTCATGGTCTGTGTATGTGTGTTCCTTTTGGTAGTGGTGAAATTTGGTTAAGTCGAAAGAAGTTCAGAGATTGAGATCTCAGTGTCTCTGTGAAGACTAGCTGAGTGGAAAGTGAGTTTAATGCCAGCTGTGTTTGAAAACCTCTCCTAGTAGGAAAAATTCTATCCTTTTCCTTTGAAGCTGAAAGATTTGCTGTTGAGGGGCTGAGGCCAGAAATTGAATTAGCTTAGCAGAACTTCATACTTTTCTTCCAGTTCAGAGCCCTCCAACAGCCTTCCTCTGGTGCTTCTGTGAATCCACATGTTATTTCTTAAAGGTGGTTTTCTTGCTGGGTCTAGGTTTTTAGTATTTTGGTCATGAGCAAAGGTGATGTGCTAGGTTTTATTAAGCGTGCAGAATAGGCTGCTGTTAGAAATATGGAATATACACAGGGCAAAATCCAGCCAAATAGAACCACAGTTAAAAGGTACAGAATTAAATTAATCTTTGAATAGCTATATATATAATCATTCAGGATTTCAACCTAAGGGGCAGAGATGCTTTCTCTTGGGAACTCATAATATATATGAACTTTCTGAGAATTCAGTCTCCATTATTTCCAGCAGTAAGTTCCTTCCTTATGAAAGATTTCACATAAAGAATCATTGAACAAAACCAAAGCTGCTCCCTGCTGTGGCTCCTTACCAGATAAAGCCCTATTAGACTGAAAGAATCAAGAGTCTCCTCTGGCTACAAAAAAAAGGGTGGGGGGGGAATCCACCTATCTCTGTGTTCCCCAGAACCCTGCTGTGTACAGATTTAGCTGCTTGCAATAAAGAAAGAAAAGCCTCAACAGATGTAGGATGTTTGGTTGTGTGTGTGTGTGGGGGGGGGTGTTACAGACCCAATTTGTATTGTTTCTGCTGGAAGAACCCTGATATAGACAAGCTCTGGCAGACCTAGCTGAGAAGGGCCTCCTTAAGGTGTGCCTTCCTGCCAAGTCTGGAGGATGGGAGCAAGGGGGATGTATAATGAGGCTGAATAAGACTCAGACACTTAATTGGGGCCTGGTGAAGGGAAAGAAAAAGGCAAACCCATGTAGACTATGATAGGACTTGCTCAGTGAAGCCAAACATGACACCTGAGAAGTTATGACTGATTCCAGAACAGCCGAAACTGCCCTTGAGATAGTCGGGCTGGGCAGGGCTGGAGACCCCCTTATCCCACATAGCAAGGGGAAAAGAGGAAAGGCAAAGGGGGCCACGCCTGAGGTCCTCTGGCTAAACATGTGAAAAACTGAGTCCTCCAGAGGTCTTACAAGACATACTTCTACTTATAAAAATGCTTGGCCTGGGAGCTCAACCGTTGAAAATGACTCATCCATGGATCTCCAACCTTGGTGTTAGCTCCTTGTCCTCAGAGATTCTTCTTTATCCTCTGTGTGTCTCTGAGGTTCCTATCAGACCCCTACCAAGGTCTTGCCAGGGAAATCCATGAGGGCATACATGGTCCTCACTTGTGGTAGTTTGAATAAGGTCCCCCAATAGAATTTATTATAATTGTGTTTATTAAATTGTTAACTGTCTCCAGGCTTCTGGCTGGAGGAAGTGTCACTTTGGCCTAGCCTCCTGGGGACTGGTCCTTTCTAATTTGGATGCAAAATACTAGGGATAGATATGCAAAAGAAGAGCCAGAACCCCAGTCTGGCAGTTCTGCATTTTGTGATTTACAATGTTACAGTGTGCTTGCTTGCTTCTGGAGGTGCTATCTCTAGGTGTCTGCTTGCTTCTGTGAAAGGGAGCCAGCCTTTTCCTTAACTTCCCCGGATCTGTTCAATGAATACTTTCCTCCCCCAAATTGTGCCTGGTTTGGAGATTCATCCCAGTGGTGTGTGACTGACTACGACATCACTCATTTTGTAACCTAGCACAAGATAGGCACCAGATACGTAGTTTTGTTTTGTTTTCTTCCTTAAATAGTGGGCTTTTCTGTAGAGTTGACTGTCATTCGGGTAATGACCTATAGATTTCCAAACAATTCTCAAAGTGAGCAGGGGAGGCATGCTGTCTGATTAAACAAAGGACTAGTCAGTATTGGGATCTCATGCAAACCCTAGCTCCTATCCCTGCCTTTGGTCTCCCACTAAAAACAGGTTTTATAAGGATAGAACATTCTCACTACTTGACACGTGAAAAGGTGTTTTGCCAATGAAAGGGTCATCTGTAGAAACACGCAGAAGTGTGTTCTGTTCAACTTATTCATTCTTTATCTATTTTCGAGGTGCTAATTCAGTGGTCAATTAGCAGTTTTAAGATTGGGACTATTTAAAAGAAAATAGAAATTCAGTAACAGATGGATTTCAGTTAACTGTTCCATTCTTCGAGAGAGCATGGATGTAGTATAAATAAAGTGTACCTACTGGCTTGCTCAGGTTATGATAACAAACTACCGAATGAATGAAACAGCAGAAATTTATGAATGAAACAACAGAAATTTATTTTTGATATCTGAAGGATGGAAATCTAAGATCAAGATGCCATTTGATTTTTGTTTCTGATGGGAGCCTGCTTCACCATGTACAGTTGATTCCTCATCGTGCTCTGTGGCAGAGAGAGAGCAGAGAGAGAGAGAGAGAGAAGAGGTGCCTTCTTCCTCCTGTTATAATGCCACAGTCCTATCAGACCATGGTCCATTCAGTTAAACACTAGCAAACTACCTCTAGTAAGGCCCTATCACCAAGCACAGTAACATGGGAGGTTGAAGCCTTCACATTGGAATTTGGGGAGACACATTCAATCCACAGTGTTGATGCAGGATTTGGGTTAAAAGAGGGATTAAATTCCATAGAGACAGGAGATCGCAGGCCTATGGATCCCAGTGTTTAGGTTCTTATCCTAGTTAGCAAAGAATTGAAAACATGGGCTCTGAGAAAGGTAAATTATGAACAATGAGGTTTCTTTCAGGGAGAGTTGGGATCCAGAGGGAAGGTTAACAAGAAGCCCAAGCCAAAAAGGGATTCTGCTCCATGCAGGCAGAAGTCTGAGTGCCTGTGGGCACACATCCAGAACGCAAAGCATGAGAGCCAAGCCAAAAGTGATCAGTGATAGTGAAGGGAGGGCTCGGAGCTTAAAGAGAGGCCAAGCATGTAGCAAAATAGGGAAGCATCCACAAACAAGACAGGAAAGCCCTCAAACAAATAGAAACCCTCCTCACTCCTTCCCAGTCTGTCTGGGAAGGGAGAGAGACTCACACACCTGTGTCCAGATGAATCCAGAGGACAAAGGGGACCAAAGAGACACTCATGCAGTTAGGCTCCTTTGTATGGATTAAGTATCCAATTAGGATGAACATCATCACCAGACTCAGGTGTGTAAGGGAGTGACATGATTTGTTGGCCGACTAAAGAGGTTGAGTGAGACAGGAGGACCGCCAAGGTGTGCTGAGCTGAGTAAAAAAGTTCTGGAAGTGTTGCTTGCAGCCATCTTGAATGAGACTGGGTCAAATATGGGTTCTAGTCCTGCCATGGCAGGTAAGGTGACATCCAGGTTCTCTGTGAGCATCTGTCCCTGGATGACTGCCTATTAAAAACAAAAAGCAAAAAAACAAACAAACAAAAAAACTATCTTTCTCCTGTTCCTCCCTGTTCCTCCTTAACAAGTCTGATGACAGCCACCATTAGGAAACTTTTTTTTTTTTCCGAGGTAGGATCTCACTGTAGCCCAGACTGACCTTTTGGCTTGGCTCTAGCCCAGGCTTACCTGAAATTCACTATGTATTCTCAGGATGACCTTGAACTCACAGTGATCCTCTTACCTTTACCTCCCCAAGTGCTAGGATTAAAGGCATGCTTCCAGCATAAAGCTATTCTTAAAATCAGCTGCTGGAGTATCCAGAATCAGGAACAGAAACATCTGATCTTCGGCTTCAGAAGGTAGTGTGAAATCAGATTTCCAAAGGTCATTCTCCACCCAACATACAACTACAAAGGCAAATCTGTATAAATCAATTAAAGAATACCAAGACATTCATCAAAAAGAAAGAAAAAAGAAAGAAAAAGAAAAGAAAGGAAATTCCTAAAAATGCAAAAGGAAAGAACCTGATATATTCCTGCAGTCCATCTTCTTTTATAGGCTCAAAAAAAAAAAAATCCTGAATAATCCTAACTCCCAGTATTGCCATTGACTCTCCATTTAGCAGCTAGCTCAAGGAAGCTTCCTCAAGAGTGTGACATCAGCTGTAACACGTTTATTCCTCCTTTCTCCAAGGAACAGGAAAGGCAGACCAATAACAAATGCACAGAATGAATTATTTCTAGCAAACACACACACACACACACACACACACACACACACACACACACACACACACACACACACACAAAATCCATGGCGATTTTACCAAATAGAAAACAGTGATATCCAAAGCAAGATTTTTGGGATGAGCAAAAAAAAAAAAAAAAAATGAAGACGTTCCATCATCCACCCCAAAGTGAGCTTGCAGAAAGCTTGTGGCGGGAAAATAAGCAGAGAGCAAGACCGGAAGAGCTTTGTGCAAAAATTGCAAAATTAACATAGGAAAGACACCAGTTTGCAGAGAGGAAGGGTAGTTCACCTCTTCCCCAAGGCCAAGAAGTCTGGCTACTCACTCAGGTGACACAGTCACTCCAGGGTCTTAAGGAGACCTGTGGCACACACAGAGGCAAAGATTTAATCTAATCAAATGAATTAATCCAAGAGGCATGTGACACAAGATGTAGAATTACATGTAACAGACCATAGGCTATCCAAATGAGCCAACAAGCCCACACCACATGACACTGGAAGCCCAATCAGTCATTTTTAAAGGATTCCCTTGGAGAAGCCATGCATTTTCTTTGATTTTACTTGGTTCCTCCCCCTTGGGAATACATGATCCCTTTTAAAAAATATCTTTATTATGAATAAATATATACATTGTATGAGCAAATCTTATGAAGGTGTCCCCGTTTCCCTCTTCTCTGTCCCCTACCCACTGGGTTCCTTCCTCGGTGCACATACTGGATCTGTCCATCTTTCTTCTTTTTTTTTTTTTTCTTCCCCCTTGTGTGTTGTTGCTGAGGGGGTTAATGTCTCTGGATATTCTCCCCCACCATGGCTCTTACATTCCTTCCGCCCCCTCTTCCCCTCAATTCCCTGAGTCATGGTGAGTGAGTTTTAAGTCTGCTTTGTTGTTGAGATCTTAAGTATTTCTGGATCTTTGTCCTGGGTTGTGTTGGGTAACATTAGTGTCTATCTCCATTGACCTTTCATGGGTTATCAGACTTGCTGTGGTGTTTGGTCTCCTGTTTGTTTTGTCACTTTCTCATAGATTTTATCTGGGCCCTGTGTGAAGGCTAGGTGTGGTTTGTCTCCTGCCAGCATGTCAGCCATCATCCAATGTCTTGTTGGTGGAATTGGGTTGTCCCCGGCTCTCTCAATGTCTTCTGAAAAATATGAACTGAATTTCTATCAGAGAGTGAGATCAATATAGGTTAAATGAGACAACATTGCTATTTTGGCTAGCTCCTAAACAATGTAGCCTCTCTGTAGCTCTCTGGTAGTGGGAATTTCCCCTAGGAGCCTGAGATCTTGGTCCTCATAGGATTTGCCATTGATCCCAGTTCCAGTTAAGGGTTCCTTGTCACAAAGTGGATCTCTTAGCCAATCAGTAAACTGTTGATTACCCTCCTCGGTTTAGTGCCACTGTTGCACAGATGAGCACTTCTTGACTTGCTGGTCTCTTCCATACAGCTGTGTGTTCATCATTTTGTGACAACTGTCTATATTGTATATCAGTGTTCTCTGCTTTCTCCAAATATCATTGACTAATTTCCCCTGGCAGCTCATGCAACACCTTCCAGTGCTACACATGCTACCATCTGGGAGCTGGTTACCATTCTGGATCTAGCAGGATCTCTTGGTGTTGTTTGATGACACTTTGTGATTTCTTTAGCAATAGGGTCTTACCTTAGGCCTGGGGCAGGTATTCAAGAGATTTGACAGAAGTCTGTCACAGTTTGGGGACCTAGTGGGTCTCTTTGATCAACATCTCAGTGTGGGAAGGAACCAATAACTGGGACAGGGAAATGCAGGCCTGAACAATTATTCTTGAGGTTAGGCTTCCTCCCATGCTGTTGAAGGCCCCTTGTATGAGGTGGTGCCCTCAGCTTCCTCAGTAGCTTACTGTACAAAAGCTAGGGTTTTATGGTGTCAATTCATTAATAGTTTAGTTTACTGTATGAGTCCCTCCACCTTCCCGTTCCCCTCTACTCTCCCATCCCCCCCCAATTCATTCTATTTCCTTTTATAAACTCTCTGTTAATAAACTGTCTCTGCTCAATTCCTTGTTAGGGGGACACAAAACCTGATTCTTCTAGCAGGTGTCCCCTGGGAGCCACCAATGTCAAGCTTATCACCTTTTGGGTTGGAAGAAAGAAAATGTTTGCTACAGATGGCTCGTGGCAACACAGTAGGTTGCTGAAGAGCAGTCTCCCTGAGACACAAGGAAGCCATTACAGAGAAGGAAGCACACACGTGATTATGCATGTAAAAGACAGATGAAGAAAACAACACAAATCTTAGATTTTTCTTCTTTAAAAACATTTTAATTTTCCTTTTTTGAGAGAGAGAGAGAGAGAGAGAGAGAGAGAGAGAGAGAGAGAGAGAGAGAGAGAGAGAAAGAGACAGAAAGAGATTAAGCTATGGACACCTGAGGGCTTCCTGTCATTGCAGAGGAACTATGCATCTGGCTTTATGTGGGTACTAGGGAATCGAACCTGGGCCATCAGGCTTTGCAAGCAACCTCCTCTAACTACTAATCTCTCCTACCCCAGACTTGTTGAAATTTCTAAGTTGTTTGATCCATTTACTTGGACTTTATGGTCATTTATTTATAGGTTAAAAACCAAGTTAGTATAAGTTTTTGTTTGTCAAATATGCAAAAAGGAGAAAAGACAGATCAACAATCTCTTGTGGAAGAAAACATAACCCAAGAAAGACATAAAAGTTCTCTAAAATTGGGGCTGAGAACATGGTTCAGAAGATACAGAGCTTGCTGTGCAAGGGCGGGACCTGAGTTCAAATCCTCAGTACCCATGTAAATTGAGGGCAGGCTAGGCAGCCCACCTGTACAGCACTTGGAAGCTGGAGAGGGAATCTTTGGGACAAGCTGGCTAGCTAGACTTTCTGAATCAATGAGCTCTGAGTTCAAGTGTGAGACTCTGCCTCAGTAAATAAGTGGAGTAGATCAAGGAAGATAGTAGATATCCATTTCTGGTCTAATGTGTGTACACACGAGTCCCCATGTAACTAAACACATGAGCGTCCACACATGAAAACACATTTACATGCATGTATCCACACATATTCTCACACACATGTACATGCACATATATTCACACATCTCACCCAATTTAATATTTTTAAAATCTCTAAAATGAAGGAAGAACTTAATTGATCTATGTAGTGGGTAAGCCAGGTTCCAAAAACTCAATCCAGAAATCACCTCAATATATATCTATGATAAGTTTTTGGCAGTATGTTGACATATAACATATCGTTTAAAAATCTAAAGCTTTTAGAAGAAAGCATAGTTGAGTTTATTATATCAAAGTAGAAAGATGAAATTTTGGAAGAAATTTGCAACATATTTTATATACGGGGGTAATTTTCTTAATTTATAAAGAATGCATAAAGCCCAATAGGGAAAATTGGTCAAATATAAGAACAGATAATAATGAGGACATGGGATTTTTCTCCTAGGAAAGTTTGAGGATATTTGGTGTTGGGAGGTACACATAGACTTGACCCATGAGCCCACTAAGAGTTTATCCTAGATAAACACTCACAAAATCTTACCAATGTGATATGTCCATATGTATACAATGGGACATTAAACCATACTATGAAAGAGTGGGAGAATTATCAGTGATGAATAGTGTGTATTTTAAATATGTACTTAAATGAATATAGTTATTAAAATGTAATATAATAATGACCAATGCATACATATTTTATAGTACAAAATAAAGTAGTGAGTAAGGAAGAGAAAGGTAGGTTAAGAACCTGGGCTATGTGCCTGTGTTTTCTGGGAAGAAGGCAGGAAAATGAAACATGGGGATTTTTCCAGGGTCAGTTTTTGCATGTGCACATATTGTGGTGTGTGCTGCTGTGCATGCCCCATGAATGTGTGGAGAACAGAGAACACTGGCTGTCCCCCTTCCACCACTTATCCATGTGCTTCCTGGAGACTGAATCTCGTAGTAATGTCAGAGGTTTCCTTCTCATGAGTCCTCATAATTCCTTGGTCTCTCCCCACACAAGACCTGGGTTATAGGCATGCATGTCCATGCCCAGCTATTTACCTGGATGCTGGAGGATTGATCCCAGGCTGTCGGGGTCCTCTCAGCCCCTCATAATTGCGCAGGAAGCACTTTTAACCACTGAGCCATCTCTGCAGCTCTCTTCTTTAGCATTCTAGGGCAGTTTTAAAGTGTAAGTATTCTTTTGATTTGTTTTAATTATCACTTGGCTTATTTAAAGATGAGACCTGTTAAACTATTTTTCTATTTCTATTTAGAAACAAAGGCATGCGTCTAAAAATTTGTACATATCTCATTGAATTGTAATTCATTTCAGTTAATTAAGTCTTCATAAAACATGAAGATCTCAATAATAACAAAGCTTAAATTCAGAAAAGAATAAGAGAAACTGACACTGAGAGGAAGGGAGGGAGGGAGAGAGGGAAAGAGAAAGGCAGCTACAGAAAGAATGGGAAAAGGCCGGAAGGAGGAGGGGAGAGTGAGACGAAGTGAAAACTGGAAATGCCTTTCTCCACAGGACAGTGGATTTAAAGCAGCTGCCTTGTTTGGAGTGACTGAGGTTAAGGAATTTATACATTAGCTTTTAAAAATTTTTTAATTTATTTTTTGTCTTTATTATCCATAATTACAAACATTGTACAATTAAATCTTATGATGGTACCCCCAATTCCTTCCTCCCTGTCTTCAACCCACTGTGCACCCTCCTTGTGGGTGTACTGGATCAGTCCCTGGGGTAGGGGGTTATAAGTAACACAGCAAGTAGCCAGGTAGCCCCCATCTTGTGTGCTGTTGGGGGGCAATCTCTCTGGATGTTCTCCCCCACCATGGCTCTTATATTCTATCTGCCCCTCTTCCACTCAGTTCCCTGAGTCATGGAGGGTGAGTTTTGAGTCTGCTTTATTGTTGAGATCTTAAGAGTCTCTGGACTTCTGCTTTGGGTTGTGTTGGATATCATTGGTGTCTGTCTGTTTGACCTATCCTGGGTTATCTGACTCACTGTGGTGATAGGTATCTTTTTATCATGACACTTTCTCAAGGTTCCATTTGGGGCTTACACAATAGACCAGGGGTGGTACATCTCTTGCTGGGATGTCAATCATCATTCTGTAGTTTGTTGGTAGATTTGGATTGACCACGGCTTTCTCACTGCCTTCTGAAAAATACAAACAGAATCTCCATCGGAGAGTGAGATCAGCATAGGTTAAATGAGACTCATTGCTAATTTGACAAGATTCTATTGGGTAGATTCTATTGGGTGCAGCCTCTCTGTAGTTCTCTGGTAGTGGGAAGTTCCTCTTGGAGTCATTGCACAACACCAAGAAACCCTGTGAGATTCAGAATGGTAACCAGCTCCCGTAGTGTTGGTAGGCGCTACATGAGCTGCAAGGGGAAACTGGTCAATGATAGTTGGAGAAAGAGAACACTGATATACAATTCAGACTGATGTCATGAGAATGCTGAACGCACTGCTTTATGGGAGAGATTTGCAGGCCAAGAAGTGATCAGCTAAGCATTTTAGCTTTTAACAAAAGCAATAGCAAAACATACTAAGCTATACTAGACTTCCACCGGGTCAGCCATGCACAAGCAAGCGTGCACACACACATACACAGCTTAAAAATAATAATTCTCATCCACTTACAGCTTGTTTCCAAACAAATTTAAATACTGAATGAAAAACATACATGTGAAGAAAATTCATATCTGAAATTTGATTCTTTAGTGGCAGACAAATTGACCATTAGCAAATTAAAGAGTCTTCAAAACAAAGAGATGGGGCTGAAGAGATGGCTTAGCGGCTAAGGCGTTTGCCTGCAATGCAGAAGAACCAGAGTTCAATTCCCCAGTGCCCATATACAGCCAGATGCACAAGAGGGCGCCTGTGTCTGGAGTTCATTTGCAGTGGCTTGGAGGCCCTGGTGTGCCCATATTCTCTGTCTGCCTCTCTCTCTCTCTCTCTCTCTCTCTCTCTCTCTCTCTCTCTCTCTCTCTCTCTCTCTCTTTCTCTCTCTCTCTCATAAATAAGTAAAATATTTTTTAAAAAAAGAGATGGATGACAGTTTAATTTTTTTTCTCTTTACTGGCTTCTTTTTTTTTAAAATATATATTTATTGTCCATAATGAGTTACATTAGACAGTTTAATTTTTAAAAATATTTTATTTATTTTCAAGCAGGAAGATAGATGAGAGAGAGAGAGAGAGAGAGAGAGAGAGAGAGAGAGAGAGAGTGCACCAGGGCCACCATCTTGTGGTCTGGCTTATGTGGGTACTGGGGAATTGAACCTGGGGCCTTAGGCACTAGAGGCAAGTGCTGTAACCACTGAGCAATCTCACCACCCCGACAGTTTAATTTTGATACTTAAATACTTGCCATTGAGAATATACAGAAGCTAATTGTGGATAAGTAGTAATAAGATAAAACTGCAGTGCTGAAAAGCAATAGTGTTTTCTGAGATTAAATATGGTATAAGAGTAACTTTTCAGATCATTTTCAAAGGCATTGGTGTCCAGAATGTAAAAATCCATTTGTATCAGTACAACTTAGTGTAGTCAGAGATTCAGCCTCTCTTCCCATCGCGCCCTGTGCTTACCCTGACACTCCGTCTTTCCTCATTAAATTCATCTTTGATCTCTTTCCACAGAGTTGCATTTGGATTCAAGATCTAGCTAGAGAGGGCAAAGTAAGGTCTGATGGAGCTCATCTACCCTAATAAGCAGTCCTTTAAAACGAACTAGTCTCTTAAACTCTAAATTGGTGTCTATGCACGTAGAAGGCCCTAAAGTCTAAGACTAGTTGTCTTCCACCTTAGTACCATTATGAAGTCAACAAAGTTTAGCTTCAGGGTTTCTATGGATACTTTAATTCAACATTTTTAATATTTTACACATGGCCATTTATTGTTTGGTAGATGATTTTCGGTGATATAGAAGTTGACATATTTATTATCAGATACTAACAAATTAGGTGCAAAACAAGCCTGTGATTTCATGGCTATAATTTTGTAAAATATTTATTAGAGAGAGTGAGGAGTAGAGTGAACACACCAGGGCCTCCTGACACTGCAAAGGACTCCAGATACATGTGCTTTATGTGGGTACTGGAGAATTTTAACCTGGAACATCAGGCTTTGCAAGCCAGCACATTTAACAACTGAGCCATCTCTCCAGCTTTCATAGTTATAATTCCTATGGGACAAAATTAAGAAAGTAACTTTTAAAACTCAAACAATGAAGAAAAATAAAATTGGGACCAAGTTTATTAAAAATATATTAAGTATGCTAGATAACTGTTTATATAATATAGCTACATATCAATCACTCCAACCTTACCATGAGTTTGTGTGTGTGTGTGTGTGTGTGTGTGTGTGTGTGTGTGTGTGTGTGTGCATACATGAGGATGCCGGAGGATAACCTGGGTAACATTCCTAGGTCCTGGCGAATCATTCACCTTTATTGAGACAAGGTCTTTCATTAGCCTGGAACTTTCCAAACAGGTTAGACTAATGGGCCAGCAAGCTTTAGGGATCTGCCAGTCTTCACGAGCACACTCAGCACACTGGCTGCTTTAAACCCAGACTGATCTGAAATTCATTCTGTGGTCTCAGGCTTGCCTTGAACTCCCAGCGATCCTCCCACCTTTGCCTCCCATGTGCCCAGCCCAAGTCTCTTCTTGACTAAAGTCTGCTAACATCTCATGACCCAAAGCAAATTTCATGCCCAAACTCACCATCAAGCAACAATGAAAATAGATTCCCGTGAGGGTGTTGGATAAAAAGTGATCATTTCTTAATAATCAACCCATTATATTAGTAGTGAAAGTGGAGAGCAGGTGTGATAGTTGGCACCATGATTCAAGAATATTTCCTTTGGATTAACACAACTTTAATTCAATACATTTAAATCCAGCTCTATTCTCTTTACCTGTCCTATCAACTAGGTGAGTATTCTGAGAAATAATTATTTGTCCCTCTTTGTTTTGACAAGTTTACTGTTGATTAAAACCTGAGAAGAAAATCTTGGAGGATTCTCCAACATATTCTCCATGATTATGTAACGAAAAATACATTACGTTCATTCTGTACACATCGTGGTCTTTTCTTCTGTGACGAGACCTACTTCATTTATCACTTTTTTATGTAATGCCACTGACCTACAAAAGGTTGCTGTAATCAAAGCTTTGAAGAGAACAGTGGCAGTTGGTAATTGAAAATGAAAATGGTACTGAACGTCCCAGACTCCATTTCAGCATCTTTTATCTCCTGCTAGGAGCCCTGAAATATACCTCTTGTTTGTGTTCCAAGAAGTAGCAATCAGAATGGGGGAGGGTCAGAGAAACTGGAATAAATAGAAAGGAGAGGCAATTTTTGTTTTTATCAGATTCTGTTGTCTGTGTAGAATGGACTCATCTCTCTAGGACACTTGGTTGCATTGCTCAGCAGGATAGTGGCACATTCGTGTCAAAATAATGGATGTATGCTGTTCTCAATTTTCCCAACACACACACACACACACACACACACACACACACACGAAATATGCCAGTGCACATACAAACATTCAATCATACCACATGCACATACTATATGCACATATCATGCACATGCATGGTGTGAAATGAACACTTTAACCAGAACCTTTGAAAGCAGTTCTAACAAAAAATATTAGTATTTTCTCTGCTCTGGGTTTAGAGCCACAACTTTGGTTTCTCCTTTTCTTCTCCCAGTTTCAGATCTGGATCTCATACCAGCTCTGCCAGTACAAACAATCTCTGCCAGTACAGGCTTCTCCCACTTACACTGTAAAATAAAATAACGATGTCAAAAAAGGCCAGGCATAGGACGCACGATTTAAAAGCTTACTGTTTTGGGGTGGGCCTTTTGGATTTTGCTTTCTTCAACTTTCTCTCCTCTCTCATCAGCTCTGGAAAATCTTTTGTGCTCTGCCTCATTTTTTTACTGAACACAGTTTAATAGACCATCTTCCTGCCTACTTGATAAAAAGCTCTCCATGTTGCCAAATCCTGGTGCTCACCTGGATTGCTACCATTGATTGTATCAGGAGTTCATTTTTAAAATCCTTACACTCTGCTGCAGGTACCCCTAGGTCCCATCACCAAGAAGCCTAGGGAAAAAGTGAAGGAATTAAGTGATCTATAAGTAGATAAATATAAGTATAATATAAGATATAAGATAAATATAGATATAAGTAGATATAAGGTCACCCAGTTTTCTTTCATAACCACATCAAACATAATGCTAATGTTGTGTTTTATTTAATTCTGATGTCATCCCAGGTAGCTAAGATAAAGATTAGAACATTAACATTTTACTAATTAAAAAGCTTGGGCTTTAATAAACTCTGTAAAAGTCATTTAAAAAATTCAGTGACTTCTCCAGTGCCCATATACAGCCAGATGCACAAGAGGGTGCATGTGTCTGGAGTTCATTTGCAGTGGCTTGGAGGCCCTGGTGTGCCCATATTCATTCTCTCTCTCTCTCTCTCTCTCTCTCTCTCTCTCTCTCTCTCTCTCTC
>PVHP010006482.1:0-25559 GCA_004024765.1 Zapus hudsonius | reverse complement strand
GAGGGTGCATGTGTCTGGAGTTCATTTGCAGTGGCTTGGAGACCCTGGTGTGGCCCATATTCTCTCTCTGTCTCTGTCTCTGTCTCTGTCTCTCTCTCTCTCTCTCAAATAAATAAATAAAATATTTAAAAAAAATTCAGTGACTAACCAAGAAGCCTCTTTGTCACATGTCTGCATCTTGTTCATTTTCTACTGGGTTTCCTAGTGTTTTTATATATGCGTATTATTTTTTATATTTCTTTAGGGATCCTGTACAAGAATTCTCTGCAATCTCTTAATGATGTGTTTTGATAAACTTCTGTTGCTAATTTTAACCTTTTTCACATTTCCAGTCTTTCATCTAATGATTAATGCTTTGTGCTATGTAAGGAGTCTATCTAACACTGAGGAAGTCTTTTTCTGTGTTCCTTTTAAAAATGAGTCTTGTGGGCTGAAGAGATGGCTTGATGGATAAAGGTACTTGTTGATGACATGGGTTTGATTCCCTGGTACCCACATCAAGCCAGATGCACAGAGTGGCACATGCATTTGGAGCTGTCTGGAGTGGCAAGGGGCCCTGGCATGCCTGTTCTCTCTCTGGTTCTCTCTCAAATAAATAAATATACATTTTTTAGTTCTATGCTTAAAAAAAACTTTTAATTTTAAATTTGAAAGACCTAAAATTGTTGGGTATGAAGATT
The DNA here is from genome assembly GCA_004024765.1 of Zapus hudsonius. Lineage (NCBI taxonomy): Eukaryota > Metazoa > Chordata > Mammalia > Rodentia > Dipodidae > Zapus > Zapus hudsonius. Next base: position 24,879 of record PVHP010006482.1, on the reverse strand, counting down.
AGGGTTACAGATATTTTCCTTTATTTGCTACAATGCAAAGTTTCTGGATTTCATTATTTCTGTTATAAGTCTTCACTGCTGCTATTTTAAGGCTGATGCACTTTTTAAAAAAATATTTTATTCATTTTCAAGCAGAGAAAGGAGAGAGAGAGAGAGAGAGAGAGAGAGAGAGAGAGAGAGAGAGAGAGAGAGAGAGAGAGAGAACCACCTTACCTTGTGGGTCTGGCGTATGTGGGTCCTGGGGAATTGAACCCGTGGCCTTAGTAGGCACTGGAGGCAAGTGCCTTAACCGCTGAGCCATCTCTCCAGCCCTGATGCACTTTTCTTGATCATTTTGCACTTTACCTTGCTTTTCATCAATCTTACAATGTCCGGCCGTGACTTTTATTTTGCATTAATTTTGCTGATTTTTCTGACATCTTTGAAACAGTGGTTTGATATTGTGTCCATTAATTTTAGCAAATTAGCATCCATTCTTTCTTAAGTGTTTTTTTCCCCATTATAAGATACACGAGCACACACACAAATTGCAGGCTTCAATGTAATTCAGCGGTGTCCACCAGTTATCAAACTCACCTGCTGAATTTTTAAGTAAAATGTTTCTTGGTTCTCATATTTTCATTTGACTTTAACACTGGCCAGTTCTCTGATTAGCTACTTTGCTATGAAAGTTACTCAATGTAGCATCTACTTCCTTAGAGATTATTTAAAAATTTTGGTATATTTTAAAATTTTATCTACAATATCTTGTTTTTACTCACATAATTTTTGGTGATTTGTTCTTGCATTTTTGAAATGACAGGTAATTTTTTTTATTGAATGCAGCATACTGTGAAAAATTGTGAGGATAACGAGGTTCTGAGTAGCTTTAATCTTCCTCCAGAGAAGATTGACTTTTGCTTCTAACAGGTAGCATTTTTTGAAAAAAATTTTAAGTTGGAATCAGTTGTGTAAATGTTAGATCTGTCTCAAGTTCATGCTCCCAGAGTATAATCCTTCATGGGACCCCAAAATATCTTGAGGTACTTATCATGATACTTCTTCCTTTGTGGGCCCTGACAGCCTAAGTTTTGCCTTTCACTGACCTCAAAGACACTCAGAACCGTTAGAGTTCAATTTGTTGGGACATGTGGAACGCCACTATATTGAACCTCTTTAAATTTGTTCTGTATCCAGGCTCTCTGGTGCCTTTAATGATTTTAATCATCTGCCCAGTGCTTCTTGTTGTTCTTGGTTATCGTGCCTCACTAGAGCCAAACTTGGACCAAAATTCTCAACCTCACACAGGAGTAATCTTACTTTGCATTTCCTTTGGAAATATCAAAGGGAATCACCATTTCACTTGTGGGAAGGATGTTATTTTTTATGAATTATCACACCTCTTGCAAGTTTTTCTATCCAGTTGTTGACCTCCATTTTTAGAAATTATATATATATATATATATATATATATATATATATATATATATATATATATATATATGGTCTATATAAAGGTGCAACTATTTTGTTCAATTGTGGCTCTTGCCTGTCATCCTTGCACAGGGGCCTGCTAATCATCTGTGTCATCCCAATTTTATTCTATATGCTATAGAAGCATAAACGTGTCAAGGAAGTATAAAAGCACAATGGATTTTCTTTTTCCTTAGCACATTCTGCACCTGAAAGCTTATTATGGTCACAAAGTCAAATATTCCCATCTCTTCTTGTTTCTGCTATGCTGAAGCAGCAAACTGTTCTTGTTCCCAGCTTTAAGGACTCCCTCACTGATTTCCTCTGTAATTAGGTGTAAAGTGGTATATTGAGCAATGGCATGGTGGTATGCTTTCTGGAACTGTGACAGAGTAAGAAAGGATATAGTATAGTGGTAGTGAACCCAGCTGGAAGTTTCACATTCTTTTACCCGGCCTCATGTTCAGTAAGTAATGGAAGAGCTCACAGACCTATTTCTTCTCATGTTGTCCTTGAAGATGGTTACAAGTCCTGTGTGTTTCTCCTTTTACTGGCTTATCTCATCTAATCCAATGCCATGGGTGTTACTCTAGATTAACCTTGCTATCTCTCAAGTTCCTACATTTTTATTTCAAAGCTTTCTTCCTCACATTCAATAATTATAATAATTAAAAAAACAAAATGTTTGTTCTCTTGCTTAAATGATCCTTCACTTCAGAGCTCAAGTTTAATTTTTTTTCTTTTCCCAATCTGCTTCTGCTTTATGTCATCAAGTTCTGACTTTGCTACCATTCAATCACCTGGGCTAAGAGCTCAGCCACCTCTGAGTCATATTTTTAACAGTCAGTTTTCACTCCTGGTCATCATTTATTGAAATTATCTCTGAAGGGCTTTTCCTTGAAAAGATCATAAACTGGACTCATCCATTTCTTGCTATAACCTCCCCAAGGCACAGCGAACTCAACATATTATCTTCTTAATTAGTATTCATGTAATAAAAGTGATTTAATCTTCTCTTTAAAAAGTACAGGCATAAAGTTTCAAAAGACTACATTTCTACCTCTTCAAACTGGGAAAACATAATAGCTATTTAAGAAATAGGGGATTATTGTCCTTTGGATTATCTGGAAACTTTACAATGATAAAAAATAAAACACCATCCCTTCCTGTTACATTTAAGAATGAATGGATGAGGGCTGAAGAGATGGCTTAGAGGTTAAGGCATTTGCCTGCAACTCAGAAGGACCAGAGTTCAATTCCCCAGTGCCCATATAAAGCCAGATGCAGTGCATTTGCATAAGCTGGAGGCCCTGGTGTGCCCATTCTCCTCTCTCTCTCTCTCTCTCTCTCTCTCTCTCTCTCTCTCTCTCTCTCAAATAAATAAAATATTTTTTAAAAAGCGTTAACTTTGTTAAAAAAAAAACAAAAAGAATGGATGGATGAGTGGTCAGGTCGAGATCAGGTCATAACAGACACCAAGAAAATGAGCATCAGACTGGGTACTCAGCAGCCCAGGATCACAGCATCTGAGGTCTGTGAGGGAGCCAGTGGGTCATTCATAATATTTAAACAATGAAACCTTCCTTGTCAGAAGGAGGAATCTTTCTCCTTTTATGAATGCCTAAACCAAAATCAGTTTTCTTCCCTTTTTTTTAAATCCCCCTTTCTTGTCTTCAAAGGTTAAACTTTCATACACACATACCCCTAAAGTTAAATCGAATGCTATGCTGATTATTCTTTTATGCTACCAGATTTCTAATTTGAGAAATTATATGTATGTAATTTTCTCATGAATTAAAGGGAACTTAGAAGACAGCTCTAAAGTATTCAAGCAACTCAACCCACTACTTTCTCCTTGAACCTTCTCTGTGAAAGTTGAATCCAGGAGTGCTTTGAAATTCCAGAGGGCAATGGAGGGGGAGAGAACAATTGATAGTCAGCTGGTGGAATTCTCTTTTAATCAGAACTGTCTTCTTCCCTTCTTTAAACTCTAGGCAAGGATGTGGACAGACCTACAGTGCCTGTGACAAGCCCACCAAGTGACAACACTGCAAGTCCTGATGGTATGTTTCTGAGCTCCCTGTGTGCAAACTGGCATTAAGGGAAGCATCTGTTATGTGAATCAACATATTTGCCCAAAGTAAATTCACCTAGGAAATAAGAGGAAATAATTATGTTTTAACACATCTATCTCGCATAATGGTTAAGTCAGGTTAAGTACATTTATCTTCTCAAATAGTGATCAATTCTTTATGATGGAAACTGTCAGATTATAACTTTTTGAAATGTACAGTATTTTTGTATTTAGTAAGCAGAAACATTGTGTGCACAATTCATGTGTTGGTACCACCATTTTCCTCCTCAGTGGGATTGTTGGAATGCCTCATGGAACGAAGAGCTAGGATTTGTGCGAGCAGCAGACAGTTATGGGAGGAGGCAGTGCCTCTGGATGTTCTCCCACCACAGCTCTTACACTCTTTCTGCCCTCTCTTCCACAAAGCTCCCTGAGCCATGGTTGGTGAGCTTTAAGTCTGCTTTCATGTTGAGCACTTAGCAGCCTCTGGATTTCTGATTTGGGAACATTTTGAGTATCCTCAGTTCTGTCTCACTGTGGAAGCAGCTCTCTTGCTCATCTCACCCCTTCCTCTGTGCTTTCACTTGGGCCCTAGCTGATGTGTTAGGGGGTGATTTGTGTCTGATAACTAACTCAGCTATCAGTCCTGTTCTTGTTGGTAGAATTGGATTGTCCATGGTTCTGGCTGCGTTCTGAAAGATAAAAACAGATTCTCCAACAGAGAGTGAGACAACTGTCGGTTAAATGAGACAAGCATTGTTAAGTTGGTGTGATTATAATGGGTGTAGTGGGGACTTCCCTTTGGAATCCTGATTCTTGGTCTCCATAGAAATTGGTTGAGATCCATGTTCTAGCTAAGGGGAGCTCTTAGTCAATCAGAAAGCCCTTGATTACCCTCCTAGGTTGAATGTCAATGTGTACATCTTGACTATAGGTCACCCTACTATGCAGTAACAGGTCTGTATCCCTGGCCTGTTCCCACTGTGCAAAACCTCAGGTTAGAACTAGTCTGTTCTAACTTTCTGAGATCAAAGTTTGAAGATTTCATATTTGAGTCAGTGGGTACTTGTCTTTCTACATAGGGCTTATTTTACTAAATACAATCTCCCCTTCACAGATGTTGACACAGATGACAAGAATAATCTTTCTTGTGAATAATCATACTATCAGCATTGGTGAACAATGTCTGACTTCTTGCTCTTGGTATATTGAGATTTATATATACTCAACCATGTAATGTTGTTCAGATAGAGAGATCTTGTTTCTTGGTAATTTCTACCTTTCCATTCTAAGAATGTCTACCTATGTTTTAAAAAATATTTTTAAAAGTACATAATCCCCCTCCACTGAGCTGCTCTTTTTCTTTCCAAATATTCCCTTCTCCATTTTAAAAGATGGTGAGGCAGGGAGATATCAAAACATGCTGATAGGCCCTGTCGTAGTCAGCCACACACCGCTGGGATGAATCTCCAAATAGGCACAATTTTGGGGAGGAAAGAATTTATTGTATAGATTCAGAGGAAGTTAAGGAAAAAGGCTGGCCCCCTTTCACAGAAGCAAGCAGAGACAGACTCAGCACCTCCAGAAGCAAGCACACTGTAATTCACAAAAATGAAGAACTGCCAGATTAGGGTTCCAGCTCTTCTTTTGCATATCTATCCCTAGTATTTTGCATACATATTAGAAAGGGCCTGTCCCTAGGAGGCTAGGCCAAAGTGACACTTCCTCCAGCCAGAAGCCTGGAGACAATTAACAATTTAATAAATACAATTATAATAATTTCTATTGGGGGACATTATTCAAACTACCACAGGCCCAGTATTGTGCAGGGTTTCTGCACAATGACAGTGGCTGTGAGGGCAGTGTTACAACCATTTTGTGTCTGGGATACAGTGTTCTAAAGCACTCCTCTTCATCCTTTGGCTTTTACCTTCTTTCCACTTCCATTTCTCCAAGGGTCCATAAACTGTGGAGGGTGTGACAGAGATGTTTCATTTAGTGTTGAACACTAAACTGTCACTTCAGCACTTTGAGTATTGAGTCACTGTTGCAGTCACTATTATCTGAAAAGAGAAGCTTCACCAACAAAAAATGGGTATAATATATCCATTTAGTCAAGCAACAGTAATAACCTCCCAGTTCAGGAGCAAAAGAAACACAGCCATAGATTTTGACTAGGTTTTCAGTATCAGTCATGATTTCCGTCTTTTGACGCACGGGCCTCTAAGCCAATCAGAGAGTAATTGGTCATCCCCATAACAGACATGCCACTATTGCTCTAGTGGGGATATCTTGCCTGTTTGCAGCATCCACTGCTTGCTTAGACTGTCTGTCAGTGACTTTTGTCCTATAATTGAAGCATGGGGTATCTTTATCTACAGGATCTTATCTAGTTCTGGTGGGCAGTTAAGAGCCTTGGCAATAATCTGTATGGTTGGGAAGCCTTTAAGGGCCTCTCTGATCATTAACTTAATAAGAGGTATCTCACTCTTGGCACTGGTAATTTTTTGTAACAACATATGGCTTCAGGATTCAGCAGTGCAACATTATCCACCCCTACAGGATACTTCTACCCAAACTTTAAGGAAAAAAAAAATCAGTGTAAGGGGAAACAGGGAGAGAAAGAATGGGCACGCCAGGGTCTCTGGCCACTACAAATGAACTCTAGTCATCTTTTTTAAAAAGGCCAAATACTAGTGCATTACATGAACATACCACATTTTATTTATCTGCTTATAAATTGATGGAGATTTAGGTTTCTTTCTATTTCTTGGTGATTGTGTTACTATGAGCACAGAAGTTTCATACCGATTATAATTCCTTTATTATTGTAGTTCTATTTTTTTTTTGAAGAATTTCCATACTGTGTTTTTTTTGTGATTGTTTGGTAAGGGTTATTGTCATTTGCATTCCCATCAACAATGTGCTCGGTTCAACACTTGTCACTGGTATTTTGATAACAGCTATTCTTTCTGGGGTGAGGTAATATCTCCATGAGGTTTTAATTTGTACCTCACTGATTCATGTTATTGAGATTTTTTTTGTTTGTTTGTGTTGGCCATTTTTTCTCTCTTTTTTGAAATGTCTACTAAACGTAATGCTCATTTTTAAGTTGTTACTTGCTCTCTTGCTAGTGAGTCTTTGTCTTTCCTTACATGCTAGATATCAACCTTCTGGTACACTTTTCTCCCATTCTAGAGGTTGTCTCTCCACAATGTTGATAGGTTGCTATGCAGAATTGTATGCAATACCATTTGTATATTTTTTACTTTTGTCTCCTATACATTTTAGAATTTTTGCCCTCCCCTAAATTCTTGCCAATGTCCCTGGGTGCTTCTCTATTTTCTTTCACTTGTTTCAGTGACACATTTGAGTCTTTAATCCATTTTCTTAACTAATGAGAAACAGGGTACTGAATGTTCCTGGACCCATGTATTCTAAAACTTTCCTGGACTTAGCTCCTTCTAGACCCTCCACTGGACCCCATATCTATCACTGAGCCCAAACCATGCTGTTCTGTTACCTACAGTCTGTAGCATGTTTTGTGATTAGTGTAATACCTCCTGCTGTGTTCCTTTTGCTCCAGATAGTCTTAGAGCTTTAGAATTTTTATGACTTCACATTTAATTTTTTTAAGGGAATGAAAAATTGAAGGTTTGGGGGAAAAAAGGAGGCTGAGAAAAATCATTCATGGGAGAGATTTATCCCCTTGAATATATATATAGTATAGTAAGGATTTATCATTAATAAGTGCTACTAGCACCCCCTACAGGCAATGTGCTCCAACAGCACTCACTAAACACCAGGATTGATTTACCCAGGTTTCCCAGACTGGCTAAGTAATATGCAAACTGTGCTATACAGGACTTGGAACTACCCTGAGGAGAAATATGGGCTTGGGTGGGGACTTTTGGGTGTCTCGGGCCTGGAAGGCACGGAGTAGGGAGAGGGTGTGGGGCTGCCATCACCACAGGTGTTTATCAGCTCTTGTAGAGAGGCAGATGAGGGTGAGTGTGGACAGAGCAGCCCAGGAGGGCTGCAGATCTAACACATAAATTCAAGAACTGCTTTTTCTAGTTCTGTGAGGAACATTAGTCTGGATTTTGATAGGAATTAAATTGAATACTTAAATCACTTTGGGTGGTATGGACATTTTAACAGTATTGATTCTTTCAGTCTATGAACAGGCAATCTTCAATGTTTTATAATTTTCATTCTAGAAGTTCTTAATTTCTTTGGTTAAATTTATTCCTAAGTATGTTTTTGATAGTTATGGTGAATGGGATTTCTTTCCTGCTTTGTACTTAAGATAATTCACTAACAAAACTATAACCCTGGGATCGATCCCATTTGTCCTATTATCTGTTCACTGTGCTGCTGGAGATGGACTTGGTTTGCTTGCATTTTGCTTTGACCAGGATTCTATAGCTATGTTTATCAAGGATAATGGCCTATCATTTTGTTTCTTTTTTTCTATACGTGTGCACACACACGTGATTAGCTGGTTTGTGTATATCAGAATAATGCTGGCTTAAAAGAATGAGCTTAGAAGATTTCCTTCCTCTTTTATTTCTAGAATAACTTAGCAAGAATTGATATTAGTTCTTCTTTAAGCATTGGCCACAATCCAACAGTAAAACCAAGTGGGTGATACTGAGCTTCTCTTTGATGGAAGCCTTTTTATTACTGATGCAATTCATGACTTATTGGTCTTTTCTGCCATCTCATGATTCAGTCTTGAAACGCTAATGATCTCTTGAATTTCTCTGGTATGAGTTGCAATGTCTCCCTTTAAATTTCAGTTTGTATTTGTTAGTCTTCTTTTGTAACAGTTTATTAGACATCTTATCAAAGAACCAGTTCTTTGAGTATATTTTGCATTGCTTTATTCATCATGATTTCACTTATATCAGCTGTGATATTTATGTGGGTTTGGTTTGTTGCTACTTTCTAAACCTTGGAGATGTCACAATAAATCATTTGAGACATTCCAAAATGCTTTTTGGATGCTGGAATTCATTGCTATAAATTTCTATTTTAGTATTGCATCTGTTGTATCATACTTTTCAGTTTTATATAAATTTTCATGGTTTCAGAATCTTTTGGTCTTATTTTTCTCTCTGGCCATTGATGTTCAATTACCTGCTGTATTTTGTTGTTCTTGACTTCTAGTTTTATTACATTGTGAACAGAAGTATAATTGATACAATTTCATTTTTTAAAACTATGTGAGTATTTGTTTTGTGGCTGATCAAATATTTTGGGAAATGTTTCATGTGCTGATGAAAGTATAATGTATATTTGGCAGTTATTAAAATATTCTATATATCTCTGCTAGGACTTTTTACTCTAGGGTAGGTAGCTCTGTTTAATATTATTTTTTGACTTTCTGTTCAAATCTTTCCATTACTGGAAGAATGGTGCAAGATGTCACTATAGTTTTTGAGGTCTTTATCTGCCCTAGGTCTACTAGTATTTCCTTTATACATTTGAGAGCGCCAGCATTGAGTGTAGATATATTTAGATATCTGTCCTCTTGCTGAATTGACCCCTTTGTTATAATAAAATAAAATTTCTTGCCCCCCTTTATTTTGAGGTAGGTTTTCATTCTAGCCCAGGCTCACCTGGAAGCCACTACATAAATCTCAGGGTGGCCTCAAACTCAGAGATCCTTTACCTTGCCTCCTGAGTGCTGGGATTAAAGGCATGGTTCAGCTCCTTGTTTGCAAGTCTATTTTATCTGCCACACCTATTGTCATTTCTGCTTTATTTTATAGGGAATATTTCATTCCATCTATTTACTATCAGTGTATGTATGCCTTTAGCAATGAAGTAGTTTCTTATAACCAGCGTCTAGTAAGGACCTAGGTTTTTATCCACTCAGTAATTCTTTATTTTGAATTAGAGAACCCGAAGTACATATTGGTAAATCTTATTATTGCCATTCCATTTTGATTATAACTAGCTAAATTGAATAATATTTTGAAATAGTGCCATCATAAGAGACAGAAATGATGAGAAAATAAATATACCTTTAAGAGGTAGAGGCAGGAAGATCGGGAATGTATCTAGTCACCAGCCTGTGAGGAATTATCCCTGGGGAGTTCCACATTCCTTGGGCAGAGTCACTGTCAACTTTGATTATTACAATAGTGAGCCCACAGTCTTCCAAGACGCACATTGCTGAGGTGGGTTTATGGCCCAGGATGCCTACCAGCTGCCATAGACAATGTTGGATGAATTAAAATTCAAATAGCCCTGCCTTCTCCCGGCATACTGTAGCCAGTAGGTTATGGCCAGTGTTGGGTTCAACCAGCCCATCTGTGAGGTGTGTGCTTACTGGGTGTACTAGCTTGTGGCTCCCAGGTGGGGCTAGTTTTGGACAGGGCAGTCCCGATCAATGCTAAGCTGGGCCTGTTTCTTTCCCTCCAAGTTATTTAAGCATGGAATATTTTTATAGTAACACTAATAGGTTATGGAACTAGTGTCTTAACTGGGGGAAGAAACAGAAAATGAATGTTTCCCTCTATTTAACCCTGTGCATTCCACACTGAGAGGAGTACATTTACAATAACCCGAGGTGCTAGGTTGGACCATGCATGGATATATTTCTCTTTATACTGGCAGAGTTGCTGTGTCTGGCCAGTTTACATAGTGGGGTTGAAATTAGTTTACTGATCATTCATTTGCAAGTAAGAACAAGGAATTCTGCTTTAAAAAAAATTGAGGTTGTTACTTTTGTGCAAATAAGACTTCCCAAATAAGAACCAACAGTGGTTACTTATCCATAGGTTACTGTAAAAAAGGTGTTAGCCCTTAGCACCTGTGTTAGCAAACTCAAGGGCAGGGAGACAGGTGGGGCATCTGTATATGTAACAAAAGAAAAATCAAGCACATAGTGGTTGGCATGGGGAATGTGAAGTTGAAGGGAGTGCTGATGAGTCCTAGAAAACAGAAAGTGGGGGTGCTGGGCGTTGGTCCTCAACATTTTCAGCCCCTTTTAGAAGAGGTTGTACTTCAGGTGCCAGAAAGATTTTTCAGTTACAGTTCAACCATTGTACAGTAGCTGGTCATTGTCCATTTGAACCTTCTGTCTCTTAACTTACAAAATGAGTTCTGAGGTTTTAAAAAAAGATCAGTCTAATTAAATGTTCTGGCCCGTGGTGACATTCAGGGTGACTGCTTTGGGCTACTTGAGGGAGAGGCAGCAATTATGGGTTCTATTTTTATGCAAATGCTCACATAGCAAACTCTGTGTAAACAACACACTTTTGTTCATGGCTGAGTGAGCTGGTTAGGTGTTTTTCTTCTCTGTCTCACTGACATCTACCACTGCCGCTGAACCCATTGGTGAATTTATTGGAACTGTTTTGAATACTGAAATTGAAAGCGAGGTAAATCAAATTGGTCTGTTGACACTGCTGATTTGGATGGAGCAGCCTAGCTCTCTGCATGTCAATGACCCGCTTTGTTTTCTTAGAGCTCTATCAAGGCCTTTATTCAATATTGGTAAGAAATACGCTAATCTGCCAACCCCCATAATCCTTCATGAAATCAGGCTTTTCAGTTCAGGGAAGGAACAGTCATTCCTATCTTCCCAGATTCTTACTTACAAGACAGAAAATTAGGAGAGTATCAAATAATAGTCCATTTTCACACGCTGAAGAGTGTCAGGGCTGATAATGATTTAACTTCTGTTCTCCTTTCTGGTTACAGTCGAAATGAAGAGTCAGGTTGACAGTGCAAACGCTACAATAGAGAGTCAGCAAGAAGACTCCCAGTAGGTAAGGTGCACTTGGGAGACTTGCCACTGGGTACCCAAGCACAAGGAATCATTTGCAAATGGCATATTGGATTCCCTTTGGTTTTGCGAAGTCCTGCAGTGCGGCTTGGGTTCTAGGTTGACTAATCCAAATACTACAGTCTAAGTAGGAAGGATTACCCCTAGAAGCCTGCCATGACTTCCTTAAATCAGAGTGTGAGAGTTTAGGAATAAGACCCCACACAATGTTGCCAAGCTCCTCCATAACCCCACCCCAGTCAGAGCTTGCCTTGCCTCTTAATAGGTTCAAAAATGGGTATTGTTAATTCTTGTTTCTTAAACATGTATGTACTTTCTGATGCTTTTTTTTCCCCAAAGTCCACACCCCAGTACCCTAACAGCAGTTAGGGTAATTTCTTCAGAGGGGGGATTGTGATGGTCAGGCGTCTGCAGGGACCACCCCTCCCCTTGAGTGGGAGGTGTCTAGTTAGAGCTACAACCTAGGTACTAAAACTGATTGGTCAAATATGAACCAATCAGCTGTCTGACTCACCTGGGGAGAACCTAAATTAACTTCCCTAGAGAAGCCACTCTCTTTCCCCCACATGGCCAGGCTAGAGAAGGATCTCTGAATTTCCAGGAAGGTAAGGCCTTCCCCACCCCAGCTAATGGCTAGAGTGGGGGCAGGCTCCATACTTTTTCCCTCATGAACCTCTCCTTCTCATGATGGGAGCTCCCTGTTATCTTTTCTGTTTCTGCTTATTTAGCTAAACAATATAAGTTCTGTTAAACTCTGACACGTGTTTTCCCCACACTTGTGGCTGGAAAACTCTTAACTCCCCATGTTCCCTTAAATAATGAAGTCTCCCACTATACCTTACTATCTTGTTGTCTATGATTTTAATTCTTTAACTTTATAGACAAGAGCTCAAATACTCTTTAAACTTGGGGTGCATTGAAATTTTTACTGGGGGTTATCTAAATTCTAATCCTTCCTCAGACCCCCATATCATAATCCATATCAAGAGCACCCTCTTTTCTGTGCTTTGATAATAAGTTTTTCTAATGGTCTTTTTTTTCGGGGGTGTTTCATTTCTCTCAACTTTTTATTCCTGTGTTGCCAATAAGGTATAAGTTTTTTACATACTTTCTTACTTTCCTGTGTAATATCTAAATAAAATATCAGAGAAAAAGTTTTCCTTAGTTAATACCACAATATTTTCTTGACCATAAAGGGAAGCTTAAATACTTCCGATTCAAAATTCTTCAGTGATAACCATGCCACAGTGAGATTTTAAACATAGTAGCTATGTAGATGGGACTTTTTTCCTTACCCACTTTTAAATATTTCAAGTATTGTTTATGCACGCAATTTTAAAAAATGGAGATGACTAACCAAGGACCTGGTAAAGTTTGCTGATTCACCTATTTTTGCAGACTTAGTCCTTGATGTCACACTCATTTTCTGTAGGTAAGGGCTCATGTCCATGAATTCACCAAATCATGAATAAAAAAAAGTATTCCTTAAAAAAATGTATCTGTCCTGGATACGTCGTGACTTGTGTCATTCCTTAAATAACGCAGCAGGACATTACATTAGGTGCAACTGAAAGGTGAGTTAAGGGACTTGAACATGGAAAGATGTCGACATTCTTAGGCATGCCCAGAGCTGATCTGCTATGAATAATGAGGGGTTGCTATACTACTGTCTTTCTGCCCCCTTCCTGATAATTTCAAAGCCTGGATACTTAGCTATTACCTACTTGCACCATTGGACATCAATCACTGTTCCCAAAAATGCAGACTTGTGCTTTCTACACTGTAACCCCCTGAGCCTCACCAGACTTAATTGAACATGACTGAAAAACAAAAATGATTGATACAATATACAATAGGAATGAAATGCTACCACATCCTCACTGGCCCTCAATTACAAATAGTAGCCTCTGTTAAAGGATGAAGAAAACGACAATCCTCATACACGATTGATAAGAGTATGTAATGGTATAACCTTGTATTAGTGATAAGTCTCGTACTTAATTCTCAGCCTACAGCCTTGCTGGAGTAGGTGTTTCACTGAGGGCAGGCCTTCCGGTCTATGAGCCTATCCCCATTAGCTGAGCTCATGCTTACTCCCTGCCCATAGGACAAGGGAGGATGGCTATCTGTTGTGATCATGCTTTTGCTGCCATGATGAAACTTTCCCTAGAGACTAAGCCAACAATAAGTTCTTTCCATCCATAAGCTACTTCTGGTTGGGTGATTTGTCCCAATGACAAGAAGGTGACTGCTACAGTAGGAAAGCTCTTGGTATGAGACCAGTGGAGATGCAGAAGTTCCTGGCAGAGGGCGTGTGGGAGAATGGAAGCTCATCCCATGAGGTTAGGAGGTGAAAGTCAACAGGAAGAATCCCAGTAAAACCTCCAAGAGCACACCCTCAATGACTTTAGACAGATTTCACCACCTCCCCTCGGCTCCATCAATGAGGGGAGGAGACTTTAAAATCTAAACCACAGATTGCTCCTGGAACCCCCAAATTCCATTGTCAAGTATTTGAGAGAAATGAAACATCGACAAAAGCCTTAAAGAAGAATATTCATATTATAAGGGGTGCAGAGAACAAAGGAATTTATACACTGTTGGTGTTGGCATTAATGTACATTATATAGCCACTAAGAGAAAAAAATGTGGAGATTCCTCAAAAAAAAAAAGTAACAAGTGGAACATTATATTACCCACCTATCCCACTCCTGAGCAGATATATCTAAGGGATTCAAAAATCAGCATACCAAAGACCTACCCACATGCCTCTGTTTATTACTACACTATTCACAGTAACAAAGATACAAAAATCAGACTAGGTACCATCAATGGATGAATGACAAGACAATGTGATGATAATATATACACAATGGATAGGCTAGAGAGAGCACTCAGTAGTTAAGGCCCTTGCTTATAAAACCTAACAACCCAAGTTTGATTCCTCAGCACCCACAGAAAGCAGATGCCCAAAGGGGGTGCATGCGTCTGGAGTTCATTTGCAGCAGCCAAAGGGACTTGGTACACCCATACTCTCTGGCTCTCTGTTTGTAGATAAATAAATATCTAAAAAATTATACACACACAATGGAGTATGACCCAGCAAGGATATTTGAATCCTGTAATTTGCAGCAAAATAGATGGTACTGTAAGACATTATTGTAAATAAAATAAACCAGGTACAGAAAGACATGAGTCACATGCTCTCTCTCCTATGTAGAACCTAAAAGCCTCAGCCTGAAATAAGCATAGTGATGATTAGGAATAGAGAAATGTACAAATCAGGGCTGGGGTAGAACAAGGGTGTTTGGATAGGATAAATGCATGCTATATAGATGAATATAAATATCACACTGAACCCTGAGTATATAAAATTAATATGTCAATAATTATCAATATTCATAGTATTATTCACTATTAGACAATATAAATGTCTCCCAGCAGAAGAATGCATACAAATGTGATGTATCCATGTGATGTAATGCTTACTACCATTATAAAGAGCAGGAACAGAATAAGATTAACAGTAGCCATGGGAAATAATCTCAGAAACATGTTGAGTTAGGCACCAAAATATTATAGGGGTGTGTGTGTGTCATTCTATTTATAGAGCATTCTAGACCAAGAAACACCTTTAGTAAGAAAAATCAGAGAAATTGTTGGCTCCAGCTGGAATGGATTTGGGGAAGTAAAATTTCTAGTCATGAGAATTACCCATATGTTGATAGTGGCAAATACTAACCATGCGTTTCTCAAAATAGAAACAACTGTATACGTAGTATCTGTGTTTCACATAGGTGGATTACACTTCAGTTTTAAACATCTCAAATAATGAGCATTGACTCTTTAAAGAATAGTCACTGATACTTGATAGGAAAGGTTATTACTATGTGCATGCTGATTCCTAGAATGTAGAATGTGTGAATGGGCTAAAAAAGACAGGGCACATCAAGGTGAGTTTTTCTCAAAGAATATTTTGAGCACTTGAATGAATCCTCATCAGCCGAGGCATTTTGTGGTATGGCCTACATTTATTAGCAGTCGATTTATATGCTCTTTAAAGATCCCATGTGCCAGCCATTATAGCTCAGAAAGCCAAAGCCCTTGAGTATTCAAATTCGTTATTTCTGAGGCTGTTAGAGGGGTGAAAGACATTTCAATGGCCACACTGAAAAGATATTCCTTGCTAAGCCTATGAAGATGCCTTATCTTTAATGTAACAAATGGTTTCTCTTTGTTTTTGACAGGGGCACAAGATGAAGCCAAGGAACAAAGAAATGAAGCTAAATGACAGCCCTCGGTATTGCAAGGCCTGGCCCCGGGGGACTTCGGGAGATGACAGCTCAAGCTGGGGAAGAGGGTGGGGGTGGGGGAAATGGCAAGCCCCTCGGAAGGAAAGGGATTCTTTGCTCAAATTTCTCCAGCTGCATTTTATTGCTTACCTATCTGCAGAAAAAAAAAAGAAAAATAAATAGCTTCTTCATTTGGTGAGAGGACCCATGTTAAAGCATCTTTCGGACACTCTCCTTGTCATTTCTGTCTTATCTGCCACCTCGCTGTGAAGTCGTGGTGGTAGGGTTTAACACTCCCATGGGTCTCCTGACCCTGTCTGCTTTCTCTCTTATCTCACAAAGCTTGTCACACAGTGCTTTCTTCCAAGAGAATGAAGGAAAATGATTGACAACCCGTAGACTAAATCTCAGAAGTCACCAAGCCCATCAGGATAATCCATAGACAAAGGAATAAGAATAGGAAAGAGGCAAGACCCTCAGAGTACACTCAGAAAAGACCTGGCTAGGAAGCTGACAATATATGGATCAGGGATTTCCCAGGTACCCTTTGTTCTCTCGTGTTCATGAGGATTGTGGAAATAGGATTTAGTTAACCCAAAGCAGAGTATGGAGCTATAACAAAGAAGAGGGGACCTAGCAGCCATGGGGGTCTCCTCCTTTATAGTCAGAGGGGCTGACTGATCTCATGGGTCTTCCCTCTGTGCTTCAGCATGGGGTCTACAAGTGAAATGTCATCATTTGCACTCAACAGTAAACCATGGACTTGATTAGCTATTGCCGTTATGATCTAAGAGCGGGGCCGCCAGCATTTCAGATTCAAAGGTATCCCTAATTAATGTATCTGCCATAGAAGACCACCCATGTTTAGCCACAAAGCATTAGGACATTAGGAGGTATAAGAGATGTTGCTTGGGGTCCTGGCTCTCTGGTCTCCTTTGAAATGGCAGGGTTTATGCATGCCACCTACAAGGCGAATATGATGGCCAGCTCACTCATCCTGAAGGGCAGACGTACCAACATTTTAGATGCCCATGAAACAATATGGACACAAGAAGCGAGGACCAGAGGAGGCCAGGCACCAGAACCATCTGTCTTAGAACACCCCAAGGCAAGATCCTTCCACCACCTCCCCAGGTTCCAAGGCTATTCCATGGTTTTCTCTAAATCTTTCTCTCATAGCTTCTTAAATCCATCTACTTTCTAAATAGTACTCAAGAGTTATGTTGCTTATGTTTCTTTTCTTAGATGGGGGAAAAAGGTAGATCCACTCGAGAATTCCTTAAAAGAGAGGATGTCTGCTTGCTAAATCCCTCCTCCAGTTCTCTGGCCTTGCCCTTTCCTCTACAGAAAATTCATATCTTACTATGACTTTCTTTGGCCTTTCTGAATTTACTGCTGCCTCCCCTCCCCCACAGCTTCTTTAGTGTAATGGAATAATTAGCGAATATAGCTCTGCATATACCATCGTTTATTTTTATGAAAAGCTGTCTATCCATGGAGTAATGATGACACTCGAGTTCATGCTGTTGCATTATGGTCATCTCTCTTCCCATCATTATCCTGTAGTTCAATAGAAAAGTGTGTCTGTCTTTAGTGCCTGTAGACCTTGCTTTCTGGCCTTTTTAAAATCATCTAAGAAACTGTGCCATCTAAATATCAATGTTTTTGATAGTTCCTGCTTTCAATGGTCCCTGATATCATTTTAGCTTAATCAGAGAACCCATCATTCTTGTGTAGTTCCTGGGAAGTTCCCCATCTCAGTGACTGCGCTTCTCATTCTCTGTAATGCGTTACAGTGGAAAACAATCTCCCTGCTAGGAACAGCCAGGGTTGGAATTATTTCAATGAGCTTTCTCCTTCTTACCAATGACAGCCATTTTGTTTCATCTTAAATGCTGGTGGGGTGGGAACAGGAGGAGAGAATTCTCTGGAAGGTGCAGAAGAAGGAAACAAACCTGCACATCCAGGACTCTAAGAATAAGGAGTAAATATTACAACAGCCCTGTTGCTGAATTGGTTTAGTGTTTATTTTAGGATGAGATAGCTTTTTTATTTTTGATTTGTTAGAGCTTTTTAGTTACTATTAGGCTATATGATTTCATGCTTTAAAACAAGATGGTTTCCATTTGGACAGTGAAATATTTAAAATCTAGCTGTGTGGCAGACTGAGGACTGGATATGGGAAACCTTTTGTCCACTGACCCTGTCTTGGCACACGCTGATGGATCCTCTGCACATGAATTCTGGATGTCAGTTTCGTCCATAGTTCAACCAGCCAACATGGCCCGAGGGTTAGAGGAGAGAGGGAGGAAAATAGCCCTGTAGTAGTCATCCTTTTGTACAGTGGATCGAAGTAGGCCTTCAACACAATAGTCCTAATTAAAAAGGTACTCACTGTAGGCGAGACAAAGGGTCTTTTCCTCTATCTGGTACCTGTTCAAATGATGGACAAGTCTTCTTTCATAAAAGCTTAACAAGAAGGCATCCGGAGCACCGTCTGTGATACTGGGTCACATATTAATCACTGCAGCTAATTGTAAATCTTTCTATGAAACACTGAAAAGCCTCTTTGTGAATTAATACAGTTCTGCTTGATGCACTTGATTTGAAAAGATGTTTCTCTGTATGTGGTGCATGTCAGCCGTGCTTTGAAAAATAACAAAGTTAGCAGAATGTGTTCAATATATTTTCTTGGGGAATAGGGTTTTTAATCACATGACTCATTAAGGATTTGCCTTACCCTGACATTTGTGATATAAAGGAAAATCAGAAAAAAAAGTAATTTTCTTGATCAAGATATGTTTTTACTTAATGCAAATAAATGTAGTCTGTTGCTTGCAAGGAAAAAAAAATAACGTCTTCTGGTATAAATTGCTAAATAGGATAACATGTGCCTCTTTTGTTAAACCAGTCTTGACATGCTGGACTGCTTCTGAACTGTTTCTTTCCATCTGTGCCATACACTATGACACTTAAACGACTGTTGCCTTCAAACTATGTTTGTTAGAGCAGACTGCAAATAAAATTTGTTTGAGAGGATGATGTGGTATTATCTGTTTCATGAAATTTCTTCTCTAGCAATAACTTGGCAATAACTCAAGTGTTCGCTTAATGCCACCTATTTGGTTATAAATATGCATATTTCAAATTGCCCCTGTAAGTCAACTTACTAATAATTTTCCCTTAGTAAATCGGATAAGACTTCAAGCCACATTTCTCAATGACAGAGAAGGGTACGTGGGCACACACACCCATACCAAACTTTTCTTTCCACCAGATAAGCAGTTATCCCAGGAAGGCTTCTGAGACGCAGATATAAGTTGTTGACATACGGACAGTGGGCCCATCTTTTGGGTCCCATCCATGACTAGAATTCCTCATCAGTACCATCTGTGAACTGGTCATTGGCTAGCCAGTCTACTATTGACAGGATGATGATAAAAAAAGAACTATAAAAATTCTTCAAAGGCCACCCAAGAGCAAAATGAGCATGCTCAACACTCTTTTCAAAGTGGACACATGTATGTATTCTACCAAGCTCAATTCCCTTTCTCAGAATAGGTGTCACCAGGGTTGTTTCAGTAGGCAATCAAGCGAGCCCTTTAATAAAAACCATAGAAGGAACAGTTCAAGGACAATAAGGTTCTCTAAACGGCTCCACAAAACATCATTTTTCCAGGAATAAACAAGGTTTGATGAGGAAAAGAACTGTAAACAGAACAGTGTCGGATGGCAGTGGGTAGCCTCGGCACCATGCTTCCCAGGGACAGAGAAGAGAATCTGACATTATTTGAGCCCTGCTAGGTACAGAGCTGCTTTATCCATCTACAGCGTTCCGTGTCTTGACTGCCGCTCACACTTCTGTCACTAATGCTCCTGCATTGTTCCCTTACCTTGACCAAGGTGCTTCGTTTCACTGGTGGCACTCTGGGTTAAAAGACATCATGATATCAACTTGAGTTCTGACCTAAATGTGTGGCTTACAGAATAAAATGTTTCTAGTTCTTGGCTCAGAAGATGATCATACTATCACATGCCTGAACCTACAAATTTAACCAGGAAATACCAAGATACTAACTTTTATCATTTGCAAAAGCACAGTGTAAATTATTAAATGTTAGGTTCTGCTATGTACTATGAGGTAAATTATTATTTCCCTAGCTCAAAACTCTTCACTGGAAAGATAAATTGGTTAATTAAGAAAGGCTTCTCTACGAAGTTTTGTTACAATCAAGACCTCCTTGATGATATGGTACCTGCCCAGGAAGGATAGAAAGAAAGATAAGACCTCACTAATGACATGGTACCTGCCTAGGAAGACTAGGAAGATAAGACCTCATTGATGATATGGTACCTGTATAGTAAGGACAGGAAGAATCAAGTATTAAATATGAGATCCTGTTCCACTAACGTGGATTTAAACTATATCCTGAAATTGGGGACCTATAAGGATAAAATTATGCTAAAATGTAGATAATTGGAGATTTGAGTTATATAATGAATATAATAGGTGAGTCTACATAAAGAAGAAAGGAGGCCACAGGTCTGTCTGTCTCTTGTCAACACACACAAGAGCATATAGACTTGTAAGGAGATGGTTCTTCTAATCCTTGCTTTCTCTGGGGGAAAGTATGCTTCTTCATCCTACTAAAACTGGAAGTGGCTATGTGACTTGCTTTGTCCACTGATACATGGCCAGAAATGATGTGTGTTACTTAAGGCAGGAGCTTGAAGATTCATCCTCTTTGCCCGACCACAACAATGATCAAAATTACTGAGCGGAAGAGGGGGCAGAAAGAATGTAAGAGTCATGCATGGTAGGAGAGAATATCCAGAGACATCATCCCCCTCCGCAACAATGTGCAAAAGGGAAAAAAAGAAAGAAAACCTGGCTCCCTCTGGTGCAGTTCATACCCCCTGTCCTATGGACAGATCCAGTATGTGCACCGAGGAAGGACCCCAGTGGGTAGCGGACAGAGAGGAGGGAAAGGGGGACATCTTCACAAGATTTGCACATATAATATATATACTTATTCATAATAAAGATATTAATTTAAAAAATCAGGCAGGCTGCTCCTTCAGCATAGATCCCGCAATGAAGATGTAAGGTTGCCTTTCAGGTAAATTCTCTGTAACAAGTCGATAGGAGCCAGAAATAAACCTATGTTTTGAGACCTGACTAGCATAGGCTGACCTACACTAACTGATACAGATGTCATCGAAACATCACAACAGAAAACCCAAAAATCTACTTCCATGATGGGCTTCTCCTAGCCCGTCCTCTGTGCTCTTACGGGGGCCTATAATGCTGCCGTATTGAGAGTTCCATCCAGTTGTAGGAACAAGCCCCAGATCTTTCAAATTCCAAGCCCTTGAATTTGAAAACTATTTTCCCTTTACTCAAAGGTCTCAGCTGCCCCATTACTACTCAGAAAACCCCTCCCTCCTTACCCTCCCTTTCCCGCTACTTGCTGGAAAACTTCCAAGTTTTCTTTTTTTTAACTTCTTTATTGATAGCTTCTATAATTATAGACAACAAACCATTATAATTGCTCCCCCCCCACCTCCCTCATATCTCCTCCTCTCAATTAGTCTCTGTTTTGTTTCGGTGTCATCATCTTTCCTCCCATTATGTGGAGGTATTATCAGGCACTGTGAAGTCATGAATATCAAGGCCATCTTGTGTCTGGAGGTTTGTGTTGTGAGCAGTCCTGCCCTTCCTTTGGCTCTTACAATCTTTCCTCCATCTCTTCCAAGATGGACCCTGAGCCTCGGGAAGTGTGATAGAGATGTGCTTTCTACATCATAGTATTTATAACTTGTGATTATCTGCTTATAGTGCAGGGATGAAATTTATATGCCACAAGCCAGATGTATAAAATAATGTATAACTTTCTTCCTGCAAACTTATTAAAGGTGTGTTTAGTTGCCTTCCTGGTTGCTGTTACCAAATCCTTGACAAGAAGCAATTGAAGGGAAGAGGAGTATCTTTTGGCTTCAAGTTGAAGTGTACCATCCATCATGATAAGGAAAAGTATGATGGCAGGAGTGTCTTGCAGGACAGTGAGGCTACTTCCTCAAATTTGAGTTTACCAGTAAAACAGAGACCAGATGGATGCTGGACCTAGCACCCGATGACCCACCTCCTCCAGCTAGGTGTACCCCCAGAGGTCCCACATCCTCCCCAAAGTAGCACCTGAAGAAGGTCAGGGTTTAAATACATGAGCACGTGGAAGACGTTTAACATCCAAACTATAACAAGAAGGAACCGTGGAAAAAGTAATGTTTCAATTAAATGTATCTCTGACTTTTCAAAGTAAAACATATATTTTTGAATAAAGATTCAAAGTTTAAACTTCTACCTGAAGCTATTTCTTGCCACTTAAAATCCCTCTGTAGATAAAGTGATAGTTGCAGGAAAACTTAAATTTTATTTATTCATTTTTAAGTTTATTTATTTCAATTTATTTCTTTGGAAACAGGGGTCAGGGAATGGGAGTGTCAGGGCCTTGGGCCACTGCAAATGAACTCCAGATACATGTGTCACTTTGTGTATACAGGTACTGAGGAACCGAACAAGCTGTCAAGCTTTGAAAGCAAGCATCTTTAATCTTGGAGCCACATCTCCAGACTGGAAAATTTAATTTTAAATTCTCTAGCAGCATTAAACATTTTTTAGTTAAAAAAGCTTTTAAAGATTTTTTTAAGCAATGGAAAGAGAAAATGAAAGCTTGCATAAAACTGAGGGTTTTTTTAAAAAAACAATAAGTTGCTAAAATAAGCTCTTTCATTGTTTGAAAATTATTAAAATAGACAAATCTTCAGAATTTATATCATGAATAATTTTTAAAGATAGCAAGAGAAAATTTAAGTACAATATTATTAAATTTTATGCATAAGCTACTTAGCTTAAAACAAAGAATTTGATCTTTAAAATCAAGTTAATCAAACTTAATACAACAAAGCACAGACCCACAAAAACAACTTCCAGGAAGTTAGGAGGAGATCTGTCAAGAAGCCTGTGAGACTATCTCTAACTATCTATTCTTCTAAATACCCATCACTCAAAATAATTGGTATGAATTGATAAACTCCTATGAGCAATCTTAGGTGATATTTCTTTGAGTTATTTCTATTTGATGCTATTTTCATGGTTGAGTCATATTCTCTCACTTATGTATACGACAGTTTTTCCAGCTTGGTATGTCACAAGCATTTTTTGTTGTTGTTTGTTTGTTTTGTTTTGGTCAATCAAATCATTTAAAATACTTCATCATGTGGCTGTGACTAATTGCACCACTTCCATACTCTGACACTTAGCTTAATTGAAAGTTGACTCTTCTTTGAATGAAGCTATAAATCAACTCTTTAGGACACAACCTTTTGCTTACACAAAGATATTCTTCCTGAACATCTGCAAGGTGAGTGATCGCCTGCTACTCTTCACCAAAGTACTTCACAAAGTCATACTCTAGCAACTATAAAAACGAGAATTTCCATTGCATAGGGTTCTCACTGACTTTAAGGACACCATCAAAACCGACACTAAAAGTTGTCAGCATGAGAAATCGTTTATCAATATTATTTTAAATATCATTTCTTCCCTTACTAATGAGGCTGAGCAGATTTCTGTCAGCCATTTAAATTTTCTGTTTGGGGAATTAGTCTGTTCATGTTCAATTGGGATTTTTGATTTTTTGTTGATATTTATGGCCTGTTTATATATTGAAAGTTTTGTCCTTTGTCATGTTCTAAATATAATTCTCTACTTATTCTGCTTCATAATTTTTGATTGAGACATTTTCTGACACAGGCTTCTTTTCATCTCTGTGCAAGCAATCTCTTTCCCTTTCTGGCTTTAATTCCTCTTGCAGCTGAGTTTCACCCCTGCTTCTCTCTCATGGAATTCTTCCTGGCTGTATGTTCAAGCCCTGGGCTTCTACCCGGCCAATGTGCTGGAAGACGGCAGATATGTGATCCAGGCTGGCCAATCACAGGAATGTGACCTCAGCCATGTGACCCAACTGGACCAATTAGTACTTTCCCTATGTTCTAGACAGTTTAGTGTTGCTGGGATGAACATCCAAACCAGGCACAGTTTATGGGGGAAAGGGATGTATTTCAAGCTTACAGCTCCAACCGGAAAGTTCCATCAGAAGTAAAATAAGTTTCTTCTATGCTTCCAAACAGAGAGAAACTACCACCTGCCAGCAAATACCAAAAGCAACAAGCCCAAACCTGACAACAAGCAGGGTCCCCACCAGAGCTCATACTGCTCTCCTACACCTTTGGGCTGCAATTCAGATCCACCCCCAAACACACCTTAGGGCTGGGCCCCAGGATCCACCCCCAGTGACACCTCTTCCAGACACGTGGCTGGAGACCCAAGTTACAAGCTTTTGTAAACCACCCGAGTCTATGGGGGATATACATTTAAACTACCATATAAAACATTTGATGTCTTTTTGCTGGGGTAAGAAGTCTGTAAGTCCCACTCAGTGGGGAAACATGAAGATTTCAAAGGCCTTTTCTATCAATTCTATGAGTCAACAAATTCCCTTTTTAAGCAACTTTGTGACCAAGTGGCTCTCTAGTTTCCTCAAGGAACAAAATTCTTTTGTTTATTCATTCATTTATTTTAAACAGGGTCTTCTGTCTCAGAATGGCCTGAAACTCTTGCCTCTACTTTCCAAGTGCTGAGGTCATAGGTGTGCACCACCATAACCAGCTAAAAATAGAATAGTTAAAATGTGCTGAGGGCCCAAAACCATGCTATCCTCTGTCAGAACTCTGCAAACTCATCTTCAGAACACACCCCATGGATTGCTCTCCTCCTACTACACTGGGCTCCTGGAATATGCCAGCCACGTCTCTCACCTCAGAGCATTGCACTGGTCCTTATAGAATTCTCTTTCTCTGCTTATTCATATGCCTCCTTGGCTTAGCTCTTTGGAATTTGCTCAACGCTTTCTGGATAAGGGTTATCATAACCACCCTTTCCGATGCTGCAAATGGCCCCTAACTCCCTTCTTCACAGGCAATTTTATTTTTCCCTCCTTTTTTTTTTTTTTTTTAAATATATATTTATTGTCCATAATGTGTTACATTATTCAGTGGGCAAACCATGCGTTGTTATCCCGAATTCCCCAATTCCCCCCCTCCCCATCCCTGATCAGTTGTATATCCTCCTCTGTGGGCTGTCTGTATTAGTCCTTGTGGCAAGGTATCCTGTATATCTTAGTACTCATCCCAGTCTTCCT
>PVHP010006481.1:40326-50488 GCA_004024765.1 Zapus hudsonius | reverse complement strand
GAAGTGAAGGAAGGAAAGAAGGCAAAAAGGGAAGGAGGGAGGGAGACAGCAAATCCTTTTGAAGACAAGTAAGATGATTGTTCTCAGGCCGTAGAAACAGCACCGAGGAAGGAGACAACTATGAAACGAAGCCCAGTCCTGTTTTACCCTCCACTGAGCCTGGCTATGCTCAGTGTCAAATATAATGACGCATTAATAAGGGAATCTAATGTGTGGAGGGAAGGGGGAAGGAGAGGACCAAAATTCAGAATCCTCAGCTCGTGAGTCACGGGTCACAAGTAAACAGAAGCGTGCACAGTCCCAACATCTGAAAGGCATTAAGACGAAAGAGTAAAAACCTGAAACCAAGCTCGATGTCCGCGAGCAGCATGTTGGCCTGGCAGCTCGCAGAGGACTTTGCAGTGCTTTTTAAAACAATAAATAAAAACATTTTACATGGTCTCACAAGTGCTTTGGGGGACAGGATGGTCAGGATATATATAACAAAAACCAGCATGGTCAACACTTGCATTGCTTAAAAGATTATCTACATGCTAGCCAGTCTCTGAAGACCTCTAGAAAAATGCAGAAGAAACTTCCTGTTCTTGTGCTTGCAGTGGGGAGTGACCAACCAGGTTGCACTTAACACTGAGGTGTATTTGGCTGTTTGTGTTTATTTTTCCCTCTGGAAAAATGACAATATATTTTTTCTAAGCCTGCCAGTCTGGTGTGGTGGCACATGCCTTTGGGATGCTGAGGCAGGAGGACTGTTTGAGCTCAGGAGCCCACGATCAGCGTTGACAACATAGCAAGACTCATCAAAGCACACTACTGGAGCCAGATGTCAGGCTCAGTGGGTCAGCACTTACCTAGAATCACCTAGTGAGAGTCTGGGGCATTGGCTAAGTGTCTGCCTAGAATCCATTCATGAGGGGCTGGGGGCATGGTTCAGTGGTAGAGCACCTGCCTAGAATCTTTCAGTGAGGGGCTGGAGGTGTGGCTCAGTGATAAAGCACTTGTCTAGAATCCCTCAGTGAGGGGCTGGGGGCGTTGCTCAGCTGTAGGGTGCTCGACTAGCATGTGTGTACCTTTGGGTTCCATCCCAGCACTGAGAGAAAAGTGAGGTTTTTCCCCCAAAATAATATTTTCTTGCACAATGTGCTGCCCTCTGGCTAGTGGGTTTGGGGAGAGGAGAAGAGGAGGCAACCACAGCCAGCCACGTTAAGCACCACAGGAAGGCCCTAGGACCCAGGTAGTGACAAATTTGTAGGGCTGGCAGTAAACCCATGAACTCAGAACTTGGCACTTCCAAGGAGGCCGAAAGAGCTGAAACTGTTACTGAAAAGTGCCTGAGCAACATGGGTGCTTCATACAGAAAGGGTGTTTTCTATTTCCAAGTTGTGGCTAGGTGACTGTGTCAGGGGGTGACATGATCCGGAGTAACTCTGGCTTTAGAAACACACCACCCCTAGTCAGGGCAGCCAAATGCCCCCAGCCTCTGCTGAACCACAATTCTCAGGAGCTGTTTTGTGCCAAACTGAGGCTGGCTGCTCTTAACCACTGCTACTCTCTTCATCCTTCAAAGCTGCTATATCCTTGGTCTGGAGAGATGGCTCAGTTGCCTCACAAGTATGCAGACCTGAGTTCGATTCCCCAGAACCCACATAAATGCCTGTAATCCCAGCACTTAGGAGGCTGAGGCAGAATGATTGAGAGTTCAAAGCCAGTCTGGGATTCATACACAGACTATCTTAAAAAAAAAAAAAAAAAGGTTGGGGAGTGGAAAGTCTTCACAATAGCAAGAGTGTATATGGTGTCAGTTATGTGCTATAGTGGGGATGTATGTCTCCTCCCAGGCCTTCTTGGGCAAGTTGGAGAAGCGCTCCTAAACTGATGTAAGCAATGCAAGCATCATCTCTACCTTTAACCCAAGGACAGTTCAGCTGATGTCCCCTGAGGGACTACCTGTCAAAACTATCACTGTGGAATTGTCAATGGTGTCCTCATAAGTGAAGTCAAGGTCTTTGCACACAGGGAAAGGCCTTCACAATCTCTGCACAGCAAGTTCCAAGGTCTCTTTGTTCACACCAACAGGCATTTGAGGACAGGAAGGTCCTCAGGCTGCCACCTGCATCTCGTCATCACCTCTCCCAGTCCCTCACCCAAAGCATCTGGGGCTGGATGTAGTTCAGTGGTAGGCACTTTACCAGCATGTGTGAGGCTCTGGGTTCCATCCGCAGTGCTGTGAAATGAATGGACAGGAACAAATGGCTGGCTGGATGACTGACTGAATGACCGAATGAACAAATTAGAGAAACCCTTCATACAGTAATAGCAGAAATTCCTGGACAAGAACCCAGATCCGTCCCTCTCATGGCCTGTATGGTTTGTGGAGGCAGTAAGCCTTTCATCAAGGTTAATTTCTCTGTGCAACCACATAACTTGGCCTCAGCCCTGAATTCATTCTGCCACTAGCAGAGACCTCAAGAAAACTGGAAGTCCTACTGAGCACAGGTGTAGATAAACAGGAAGCAGACAAAGCACAGGCACTTGATGCCTAGCAGAGTTAAGAGGCAGGAAAGATGACAAGATAGAGGGAAACGTGCTGAGGAAGAGGTCAGAGAAGAGAGAAAATCCTTCCAGCTCCAGAGGGCGTTCAAGACCAGCCTCAGCTACCTAAGACCCTGTCTACATCTAATACGCACTATTTCTTAGTACTGGGAGATGAACTGATAGGAATTCCTAATTTCAGAAGTTCAAGTGAAAGCAACTGGCTCAGTAGTAACTTCTACTGAATCACTAACAACTCTCCATGGACCCTAATGTCAGTAAGTACTTAGATTGAATGAATGGTGGGGGGATGGGAAGGGTAGGTAGAAAAGGAAGTGTGGGAAGATTTCTCAAACTCTATGTTTAAATTTATTTTATTTTGTGTTTAGTTTAGAGACAGGGTCTCTCACAGCCCAGGCTGGCCTCAAACCATTATATAGTTGAACCTGGCCTTGAATCCTGATCCTCCTGTCTCCACCTCCCAAAGGCTGAGAAAACAGATATAAATGACCACACCTGGCTTTAAATTTTGATTTTGTACCAAGACAATACTACGTTGTCTTTGTGGGAAATAAAATCACATGGGAACTAAAAAGGCAGGTCTCACAAAAACTACTAGTGCAGTTTTCATACAAGCCTTTTTGTGAATCCCTCAGGAATAAGGAATATCAACAGAGAAGCAAGATTTGGGGTGAGGTGTTTTTTTTGTTTTGTTTTGTTTTTCACCCCATCAAAACCCCCCTAGTGCAAAGACAAAAAATACCACCAGCTGCACCAACAAGCCTTGCACTACAAATAATACTTGCTAGACTCTCATTTAAACAGTGAGACGTGAGAGACGGTGTCTCAGGGATGCATAATGAAATAGACTGCACTTCAGAGAGCACAGGGGCTGGAGTGGAAGGGGGCCTTTCATCTGAACAGAAGGCATGTTTCTTTCTAGATTAACTGGACCATACAAACTGCCTGCTTGTAGGCCATTTCTGAAGTGCCCATCTCCGACTGAGAAGGTGCCTCAGTGGTTAAAGGAAGTGCCACCTCATGTTCTCTTAGCTATGGCTCAGAATCACACAAGTGCTGCTGGTGCACACCACACTCTTTAGACATTACCAGCTCCAAACAACAGAAGTCACTCTTGACCTCTCGCAGCTGCCCACAGGATCCTACTGCCTTCGGGAGCCTATTACCATGCCATCTAGGGTTGGCTCTTAGTGTCTGATGATTGTTTGCCTGAAATGACTAGTTTCTCCCTGTGTTGTCTTGTGCCTGGGTTGAAGTGTAGGATACCTTCCCCTAGCTGGTCCTGTGTTCTCTGTTTCCTGGGTCCCCCAGGTCACAGCATACACCCCCACCTCCACCCTATCCCACATTAGGAACATGGTACTATTGACGTTGCTCTTCCCATGGGCCTAGAGATGAACTTGGGGCAGAAACAATAAGGAAATTGAAGCCCCATATGCATGCAACCTACTCCAGCTAACAACCTTCTGAGAGGTGGCTCCCTCAACTTGTGGCTTGTATACTTAGTATACATTATGAGACAAATTTGGCATGTTAATGCACACTAATATGCTGCACATCTAACATACATTCTACACTTTAGTGTATATGATAAGATGAATGAATGGAGCCAGGAGTGGTATCACATGCCTGTAATCCCAGCACTCAGGAGGCTGAGGCAGAGGATTATGAGGCCAGCCTGGGCTACAGTGTGAGACCCTGTCTTTTGAAAAAAATGACAACTTGATAAAAGAAGTATAAAGGTTGCTTTGGAGGATTGAGGCTGAAACCATCAATTCCTTGCTGGGCTCAGTTGGTTTGGCCAGTGCTCTGGCCATAGGTAGAGTGGGCTATTAGAGGGGACACAGAGACCCAGATCTATCCAGGATGGAGAAAGACAAGCCTGAGGGATCTTTAGTGGGCTATTTGACAACCAATTAGCTGGACCTCAGCTATACTCTCACTACAAAGATATAAATTAACTCAAAACTTTGGTTTCAGTCTGGGAACGTGGCTCAGTGAGCAAAGTGCTTGTCTCACAAGCATGAGCAGCTGAATGAATGTCTAGTACCCAGGTCAAAATGTCATGCACAGTGGCACAGGCGATGGAGATAGAAAACAGGAGGACCCCTGGGCCAATCTGGCCAGTCAACTCGACCTAATTGGTGACTTCCAGACCAATGAGAGACCCTATCTCAAAAAGACTTAGGCCAGGCAGCATCCCTGAGGATGACACCTGAAGTTGTCCTCTGCTTCCACAAGAGCATATATGTGCACACACATTTTTTTGAAAGGTGTGGGGGGATGGAGAGATGGCTCAGTAGTTAAGGCACTTGCTGGCAGTCTAACAACCCCTATTCCCTAGTACCCACATGTAGCCAGATGCACGAAGTGGCATGTGGATCAGGAGTTTGTTTGTAGTGGCTGAAGGCCCTGGCATACCCATTCTTTCTGTCTGTCTCTCTTCTCTCCCTCCCTCCCTCCCTCCCTTCCTCTCTCTCTCTCTCTCCTTGCAAATAAATAAAATATTTTTAAATTTAAAATTTAAAAATACCTTTGGTTTCTCAGTTGCAGTAATCACATGTCAAAGGTCGACAGTCACAAGTGGAAGTGCTATCTGATGACATAGGCCAGGACTTTCTGTGGACAGTGCTGGCCTAATGACCTGAGCATAAATACAGTGTAAAGAAGACACTGCCGCCCCATTTTACAGACAGGAAACTGAGGACCAAATGAGTGTCTGGCTTTGCTTAAATCCCACCAAGAGGGAGAGGGTCCCATCTGAATTCAGATCCTGTGGCAGGCAGGCAACTCCTCCCCACCTTGTCCTGAAGCTATAGCCCAACACACCTTCCCTTCTTCAGGAAACAGCAGGGCCAGGTCATCCACGAGACAAGGAGACAGGCACAGGGACGCCAT
The DNA here is from genome assembly GCA_004024765.1 of Zapus hudsonius. Lineage (NCBI taxonomy): Eukaryota > Metazoa > Chordata > Mammalia > Rodentia > Dipodidae > Zapus > Zapus hudsonius. The sequence continues at coordinate 45,040 of PVHP010006481.1, read as the reverse complement.
TGTGCTTTAATCTCAAAATAACCGTGCCGCTGCCAAAAGGAATAACCCTGATTTCATCTAGCTGGTAGGAATGTTTTCCTCCTAAAGTATTTGTTTCAGAAATAAGCCTTTAATTTGAACACTTTGGGAGCCAACATTTCTGTCTGTTGAAAATATTTATCTCCATTGTTTGGCAGGAATCAATTTGTTAGGGCACCAGCCACCCTGGCAAAGGTTCCCTTCCACTTCCCTGGGAAAACGCTGGCGGCTAAGCTGCCTTACAGCTTTGCTGTCTCGTGCTTTCTCTCTCTGTTTGGGCTGCCCCAGCCGCAAACATCTGCCAACACGACCTGGGCTGCGAGTCAAAAAAGACAAGCCACCCGGGGTGCGAGCTAGGACAGATGTGCTTTGGGGGTCTCTGAACAGAGCATGGGTCTTAGGGAGCAAGAATGCATGTCATTATTTTGCAGAAGACATTACTTTGCAACTCAGTTATTTTTTTCACATTACCTTGTTTCTTAGGGAGCTACACAGGCCCCATCCAGGGAATTAGAAAAGTCTAGGAAGCAGCCGGTGTGTCTCGGGCTCAAAGCAGCCCAGGCTCCTTCCTGGATTTCGTTCCTCCTTGCTACAGGAATTTGGGCATCTAACCAAGGCCTCCTAAGCCTTCTGTAAAACATACCACCTAACTGTCCTCCCAGGGTGCTAAACACCTATATGGCATAAAGAAAAAAAAGAAGCCAAGCTGGGTATGAAGGTGCCTGCCTGTCATTTAGCACTGGACAGGCTGAGGGAGAAGAATTACTTCCAATCCGAGGCCAGCCTGATCAACACTATTAGTTCCAGGCCAAGAACAAGAAAAATGAAGGAATCAGGGATGTGGCGCAGTTGGTAGAGTGCTTTCCTAGCACACATGAAGTCCTGAGCTCCATCCTCGGCATCTCATAAACTGGGTGTGGCAATGAAACCTGCAATCCTAGCACTTGGGAGGTAGAAGCAGGAGGATCAGAAGTTCAAGGTTATCCTTGGCTAGATAGACCCTGTCACAAAAAGAAACAAAAAAGTTTTTAAAAAGGAAGGAAAGAAGGAAAGGAGGGAGGAAAGAAAGGGAAGAGAGGAAGGAAGAAAAGAAAGAAAAGGGAAAAGGCCAATGTTGTGGCTTATGCCTATAATCCTTACACTCAGGAGACTGAGGCACGAGAATTGTGATTTCGAGGCCAACCTGAGCTACAGTGTGAAAGAAATCCTCTTTCAAAATACCAAAAAAGGAGAGATGGCTCAGTGGTTAAGGCACTTGCCTGCAAAGCCTAACGACCTGAGCTCATTTCCCCGGTACCCATGTAAAGCCAGATGCACAAAGTGACAAATGCATCTGTAGTTCATTTCTAGCAGCTGCAGACCCAGGCCTACCCATTCTCTCTGTCTCTCTCTCCACTTACAAATAAATAAATATTTATTTGAAATATCAAAAAAAAGGGCTGGTTATAAAGCTCAGGGGTACTTGTTAGCATGCACAAACAAGGCCCTGGGTGTGATGGTTCATGTCTTTAATCCCCGCAACCGGGAGGCAGAGGTAGGAGGATCACCATGAGTTCGAGGCCACCCTGAGACTACATAGTGAATTCCAGGTCAGCCTGGGCTACAGTGAGACCCTACCTCGAAAAACCAAAAATAAATAAATAAATAAATAAATAAGTAACAACAACAACAACAAAACACCAACTCTCAGTTTTTAAAAATTGTATAGGAATGGGAGGTATCTTCTTGGAGGACAAGGCACCCTCCACCACCTTCCACATTTAACTCCCTCTTTCTGGGTTCTACGGGGTGCAGGGAGCTTAAGAGACAGAGCATGAAAGTTAAGAGCCATCGCAGTTTGAGGTGAAGTGCTAATAACTTCATTTTGAAACTGTCGTTGGATGCTTTTTGTTTTTTTTTTTAAATCACAGCTGTGCCTTGCACCACAACTCTACCTGTGGCTGTGTTCCCTTCTCACATTTTAATTAGCAAATAAAAACTCTGAAAAGCTCTCAAGATGTTTTTGCCTGGAGTTTATAAGAAAAAAGCAAAAAGATGTCAAGTGAGTCCTCAGGGAATAACCAAACTCAGAGCAGACATCCATCAACCATGAAGCTAAGTTCATGGGCAGTCCTTAGACCTGGCTCAGACATACTGCCTACTAGCCACCTCTGACTTTAATTTTTGCATTTGGTTTTTGAGATCATAGCATGCTGCCCGCCCGTAGAGGACAGGGGCCTGAAACTGGTGTGGCTGGCAGCAGTCAGGATGCTCAGAAACTGATGGGCTATGCTATAAGGCATCTCCTACTGCCCAGAGCGGAAACATGGGTTTAAAGGAAACTTTCAATTCCTACTGATTATTACTTTAGCTACACCAGATGTGAGGGAAGCCCAGAGAGGTGGCGTTTGCTCCAGAACCTCCCTTGAAAGTGCTACTTCAGCTCTGGTCCCCAGGACACATGCCATCTTGTCCCAAGGTTGGAGGGGCTCCTAGCTCCAACCCTGCAAAGCTAGCTAGTGAGCTAACTAGCTAATCTCACCCTGGAGGATAGAGACAAGCAATTAACAAGCACAGTTAGAACAAATTCTTGCTGCCACACAGTGGGGTTCTGACATTAATTCAACCCAGAGTCCCAGCCGGTGCTGTTTCTCATCAGAGGGCTGCCTCTTTTCTCCTCCCCCACCCACCCAGGGCTCCTCAAGGCAGAAAACCCAGTGGGTAGAGGACTTGTCTAACATGTACAAAACCCTGGGTTCCATCTCCCAAACCAAATCAACTGGGCATGGTGGTGCACATCTGTAATCCGGGCACTCTGGAGGTGAAGGCAGAAGGATCGGGAGTGTAAGGTTTTCCTCAGCTACATAGCGGGTTTGAGGCCAGCATGGTTACATGGGACCCTGTCTCAAAAGAACAGTGTTCCCAATCTCCCTGGGATTGCTCTTATCACCTGCTTCCCACTAGCTCAGCTCTGGATTCTACTGACATCCAGGAGGGCTCCCTGCGGTGCAGGACAATGTCTCTCTGTGCTCTTCATGTTAATGTGCTTGTACCCATGGCTTCCTGGGTTGGGGAGCAGGAAGGAGCAATTAGGCAAAGATAGTTCTCACCCAGCTTGGGGAGACAAAGCCCACCACCACATTAGCGTGATCCAGAAAACACAGCTCTCCCCCATTCACCACCTGGGCACGATCTCAGGCCTTGGACACAAAGACACTGCAAGAAGAAGCTACAGGGGCCAAGAAGCTTCCAGTGGTCTCTGCCTGTGTCCCTCCACTGCAGGCTGGGAGCCACCACGGTGGGATCTGGGACACTGTGCCCATGTGTGTCACTGTCTCCCGGGCCAGGAAGCACAGTATTATTCTGCCAAGGCAAAGTCACCAGGAAAGAAACATGCCACAGGTTCCAGAGGATGACCAATCAGTTAACTCTACTTGTTAATACTTGAACTCATGCAGCAGTGTATTGATTTTATCAAGGTTCTCAGGCTTGGGAGATAGCTCAATGCATACAGTGCTTGCCTCCCAAGCGCGAGGACCTGAGTTCAATCACCAGAACCCATGTAAAAATGCTGGATGTGGTGGCACACCCTTGGACTCCAGCACTGGGAAGGTGGAGATAAGCTCATGGGCCAGCCATCTAGCCTAATTGGTGAGCTCCATGCCAATGAGAGACCCTGTCTTAGAAAAGGTGGACAGGGCTCCTGAGGTTGTCCTCCAGCCTCCATATTACAAACACACACACACACACACACACACACACACACACACACATTCATGCATCAAAAAAAAAAAAGTATTCTGGGGGCTAGGGAGAGATCTCAGTAGTTAAAGGTGCTGCCAAACCAAATTCAATTCCCAGCATCCATAAAGTATGATGCAAAGTGGCACATGGCTCTGTGACCCCAGCGTGCCTATGGCAAAACAAGGTAGAGCTGGGAGAGTACAGAGCTTGTGGGCCAGCTAGACTGGCTGTTAGAATGGAAATGACCACGAGAAACCACTCTGAAAGGGAAGGTTTTTAATAGGAGGAAAAACGAGCTGCCGGGCACTTTTCACCAAGGGTGGCAAAAAGGCGCGCGAGGCAGGTTTAGATCAGGGTTTTAAAGGGAAAAACGTTCAGGTTGGGGTCTCGACCTTACACTGGCATTCATTTGTAGCAGCAAGAGACCCTCTCCCCTAACCTCCACATGTGTGCCACCTCCACACTGACACACATGCAGCTAAGTGTGTGTGTGTGTGTGTGTGTGTGTGTGTGTGTGTCCCATTCCTAAGTGGTCTGTCTACATTTACAGCAAGGCCTCACTCAGCCTGTGCAGTGGGAATACCTGCAATTGGGGTGGGGGGGGATGTCTAGAGGGGTCTGGAGGGATCTGTCTGAATCCCAAAGACTCAGAGAAGAAAAACTGTGCCAGTTTCAGAGGCGCTGAATCAAATTTGCAAATACGCGTAGCTGTGAAAAGAGGTCACATGAGGTCGGAAGCATCACCTTGCTGAGGAGTGTAGGCTCCTTTAAGGGGACAGAAGAGAATACGGGTTTGGGGAGATGGCCCAACATTTCAAGGTGCTTACTTGAAAAGCCTTTTGATTTGGGTTCAATTTCCCAGCAAAGTGGTGCATGTGTCTGGCATTCGTTTGCAGTGGAAAGAGATCCTGGTGTACGTGTGTACATGTACAGAGAGAGAGAGAGAGAGAGAGAGAGAGAGAGAGAGAGAGAG